>JAIUZE010018139.1:0-53343 GCA_022085475.1 Heliosperma pusillum
CCCGTATAAATACAGAAATAAAAGAGTGTATAAAAATATACAATCCTAAGAACCGAATATAGGTCCAAGGTAAATACTTCGCTCGCTAGCTCGTCAATGTACCCCAAATATGCATTCACCACCTGTTCGACCGCATTAAAATATAAACACGGAAGCCACAGTCAGTGGGGAGTAACTCCGAGTTCTCCCAGCCACGAAATGTCGAGTTTAATGAAACATCAATAACATAAAAGCAATGTATATGAACAATACAAAACTTTAACATATATGATATGCTTTTCATGTTATGAATTAGATAACTAACAAATAACCTAGCATGTGAAAGCTATCATGGGAAACCGATAATAAAATATAACCGAGGTAGGGAAGCTGGTATGCTGGCTCAGCGGTTACCATGTAACATGGCCCTGATACACTCAAACCCTAATCAACACGTAATCATGTGAATCAGTTAACAATCGGTAATCCAAACTCTATCAATCCTAGCCGGCTTGCATCTCACCTTCTAGAACTCATAGATTCATACAAACATGAAAGACCAATACTTCTACAAACAGGCATAAGTTCTTAGAACCGTCAATAGTCATCTGTAACTCGAGGCTATACCACAAGGTAGGAAAACATCCTAGTCCTAGACTGATCAGACATAGCGACAACAGCTATTCCATTCCCCGTCCCATGACATAACCGTCTATGAGAAACTCTACTAGGCGACCCACTAAGCAGAGATGGCTAGTACTTAAGCTGGCTCCCTTCCCAAAGCGGAACTCTTAGGATGCCATGCCCCGACTTGGAGATAAAACCCCACCAAGCCGAGACACAAAAGCTATTAACCATGAACTATATACTCGTTAAAGATAGTACGGCCTATCTATGTCATGGTCCAAGATACTCATTTAGAATTTAGAATGGTCAGACGCCATATATCATAATTATCTATGGGTACTTAGTCAACACAACATATATCATACAATTACACCGTCACGGAAAAACTTCCTATCATGTGACTAATTGCATATAAATCATATTCAAATATCATATCGCCTCATATCTACTAAGGCTAATTCATTAATTAAATAAAACCTTACTTGAAGACAAATCCCCGACCCGAGTCCCGCGACGGGTCATCAGTCAAAACGGGGCTGACTAGATCTTAGTTTGACCAAACCCGTTTGATCAAACCGGCTAGAAACAGAGTCTTGACCACATAGACTTAGACATAAAAGTCAACATATTCATTACATGTTATTTTATTAAATTCTAACATGTGAATTATTATATCATACCAAAACCCGCTTGACTTAAAGGATATTAAATTAAACTACGATTTCGTCTTATAATTTCTAACATGTGAGAAATAATAATTTTATGAAAAACCTTTTTAATTAAATATTTTACTTATTAACATTTCCCACTTGCTAAATATTACAAAACACGATAAAATGACGATAACTCAAAAACCGTCACAGTCCCAAAGT
This sequence comes from Heliosperma pusillum, assembly GCA_022085475.1. NCBI lineage: Eukaryota > Viridiplantae > Streptophyta > Magnoliopsida > Caryophyllales > Caryophyllaceae > Heliosperma > Heliosperma pusillum. The sequence continues at coordinate 1,479 of JAIUZE010018139.1, forward strand.
GGGACCCACGGGCTGACTTTTGGGCCGAACCCAACATGGGCCTGAATGGGCCCACGGGCCTGTTTGGGCTGTTTTGGCAGATTTTCTAACTTTTACTAAAACCGTTTCTTAATATTTTCCGCATGCTTTAACATAATTAAAACCCGTCAAAACAACAACCAAACAATCAAACATCGACACAACCCAAAGACCAAAACCCGGACCCACCAAGGACCAACCCAGACCGGTCTGGACCGGGCCTGAACCGGCCTGGTTTGGGTCCGGTTTAGGCTGATTTTTCCAGCCCCTTTACACGGTTCTCACAACTCCAATTCCAAATTAATTCTAACATGTTTTAATTATCAAACACCCATTTTAACAACCAATTTAACCATCCATCATACAAGAATCATTTTTATGAACAATCATCCAAATTCATCAAGAACAACCAACATGTTATAAATTCATAAAACACAATAATAACCACTACTTAATATGTTACTAACTAAAAATCCTTAAATCATCATAACATGAACCAAAACAAAAGATGAACCAAAAATAAAAGAAACAAAAGCTATGTAACATATATCCGTCGAGTAACTCGGAATCGTTACCTTAGCTAGACAAGTCAATTAGCACCAAAATAAGAAGTATTAACCAAGAAACCCTCCTACTAATCTTCACCCAAAATCTACGAGTCTCCAAACTCGTCTTCAAAATCTTCCCCTATAAGAAATGACAAGAAAACATTATTAGAACTTAAATTTGATTTTCCATAAATTAAATGTTGAAAACGATTTTGACGGAATTGAAAATAAACCGTACTAGAAGATGGAGAGCGAAGAGGAGATTCTAAAATTATAAGTTAGGACGGATTTAATTAAGAAATGAAGATTTTATGAGGATTTTGCTCAAGAACGATGAAGAACGGATGAAGAACGCTCAAGAACACTCAAGAACGATTAAAGAAAGTGATATTTTGATCTTAATTTGATTTGTTGAAAAAATGAAAAGTTGTTAGTGAGTAAAGAGTGGTGTGGGTGCCGTGTACATATAAAGAGAAAAGGATGTCGGGTTTTGAAATTGTTGTTACGTAATTGACTCAGGTTTATTAATTATTTTACGGTAATCGATTAAATATAATTAGCGATTAAGTTAATTACACCAAATATCTAGATATTATGATATTGTAATCAAAAGTAATGAAAATATCAAGCCCTATTAGAGGGTAGGAGAGCCGTGTGGTGTTGTGTTTGTCGGGTCTGTTTTGTAAACGATTTGCGTAATTTCCGTTGACGGATCGATAAAGTAACAAATATCTAAGATATTTGTATTAGTTTAATCGAAACAATTAAAAGATCTAATTGTGAGTGGAAAAAGATGACATGGGCGTGTGACTCATGCCAAAGTCGGGTTTCGGGTTTGTTTCGGGATTTACGATGAATCGGGAATAGTTAAATGATTCCCGGGTTTAAACCGTAAAACCTTATTATAAATTCCGAATAAATTCAAAATAATTTTATTAAATTATCATAAATTCTAATAAATCTAAATAAAAATAAATCAAAAATATTATTTTTTTAAATAACATTTCGGTCTTCAAACTTATAAGGCGAGTCGGGAAAAAGTCAACGAAAGTCAAAGTCGACTTAAAAGTCGAGAAAAGTCAAAGATGACTTAAAAGTCAAGAAAAGTTTATGACAACTTAAAAGTCAAGAAAAGTCAATGACGACTTTAAAAAGTCAAGAAAAGTCAAAGACGACTTAAAAGTCAAGAAAAGTCAAAGATGACTAAAAACGGTCTTTTCATGAAATCTCTCAGAAATTCCAAATACGAACGCGGAAATTTCAAAATACGACTCGAAACAATAAATTCTATTTTAAAAACTTAAGTCTGCTGAAAAGTGTTAGTAAATATTTTTACTAGAAAAATTGGGTACTTTTCGGGTTGTTACATTCAACATCCATTTTCAACAATCATCAATAACTATTATCAACTATCAATAATCATCAACAATTATCAACAAACAACAACCCATAGCTACAACAATCAATTGCAACACATTTACTAACATCAAACTATATTACATATCTAATAAATATCACTAGATATCTAGTAAGCATCGACTAAAGCATATAAAACACATAATGATATCGAGTAACCCTTCACCGTTACCTTTTCGCGTCTTCAATCCTCCTCTAGGTCCTCCTCTACTAGGTAGTAGTCTTTGTCGAGGTCTTGGAGGTCACCACCTACAATTAGACAACAAAAGATGAATATAATTCACCTTTGAGAAAGAAGGATAAATTGAAACGTGAGAAAGACGGTAATTTTATTACCAATTAAGATAGAGGACGATGAGAGGGAAAGATTGAGACGAGAATTAGCGGATTTGAGCAAGTAATGAAGGCGTAGTGTCGATCTTTAGCTTGATAAAAAAAATGGAGCTTAGGTTTTGGGTGGTTACTTGTTGAGGAAGAAGGAGTAAGTGGAAATGAGGGAGTTAGCAGGGTTTTGAGGGAGTAGAAGGGAGTGAGTGGAAAAACATGGAAAAAGCCCATAAACGCCTTAAGACGTAACTCACTCGGAATTTCGAATAAAGTCCGAAAATGAACTCGGATTTGCTAAATTAGACACGGGAAATTAAATTCTAGACTAAAACTAAATTTTGCTGAAAAGTATCCGTATATTTATAACATTTGCGGGTGTTACAGTTTTATTTGGAGGTGTCCAATTATAGTTGCATGGGTAGACATGAAAATGTCTGCAAAAGCTAAGTTAATGCATAAATATGCTTAGATCCAAATCATCAGAAAAATACCTCATAGTACGTGTGTACAAGTTACACAACAAGACCACATGTCCAAATAGGGATTTGGAATAGGATGTGTACATGACACAAGCCTAAGGTATCTACCTAGAGGTTATGATGATCTTTTCTATTATGAGATATAAGAAGAGTTTCACTCGAATTGTCGAAAAGTCATATATAGACATGAAGTTCAGTGAGAGTTAAAGTCATGTATAGACATGAAGTTAAGTGGGAGTTAAAGTTATCATGTAAAGACAAACATAACACTCATTGAGAGTGACGTATTCATATTACCTTTTTGAAAGGAGTAGTTGGATTTTAATGTTGATGAAAGAGGGCAACATGTATACTAAAATCAAAATCTATTGTGGAATAGAAGATTTTAGCTTGGCATTTAGAAAGTGTCTTATATCGATAAGATCCTTTATCTATTTCAACAAGTTAAATAGGTTATTTATGTTGATGAAAGTGAGATCACTATGAAAGGGTCATAGTCATCCACTGAACCTAAGAGTTATTGACCACATGAGTACTAATGTTTCCGCCGTTAGGCCAATCATGTATGCTATTACATGCACGTACCTAAATGAATCCAAATTATAAGTACGTGCATGTTCTTGTAGGCTGATAGGTATTTAGGTACGTGCACGTACCTAAATGAATCCAACTTATAAGATTTTAATGTTGATGAAAAAGGGTCACTTGTTATCATGATAGCTGATAGGTATTTAGGTGAAATGATCTACCATTCATTTAGGCCAATCATGTATGCTATTACATGCACGTACCTAAATACCTATCAGCCTACAAGAACATCCCTCCTCCTTTCTGACGAGGATTACCCAGGGTTTATTCGTCGGAGATTGGCGCACTGGCCGATCGTGGTAAGCATTGCTTGCTTCTTGTTATATTTGAATTTTGGCAAATGATAAATTACTTGTTGATGAACCATTTGATCTTTGCAGGAGATCGAGGTGACGGGTGTCGAGCCCCTAGCTTACCCCGAGGTACTTGAGTACACGGATGCGGCTGGCTCCACGATAATTTCAGAGCTTCGTGAGTTCATCGCAATGGTGACTGATGCTGGCTTGGAGGAGTAAGAGCACCTCGTGAGGAGGGTGAGCTTCCAATCCATTACCGTCTTTGTCGCATAGGAATGCATTTGTTTTTACCTTCATTTGTATTTGAATGTAGGTGGCTCCGTCTTGGCATATTGCGCTGTGGAGGGTGGCCAACCGGTTGCAGGCTACAGCCGTTGAGGCACTCGCAGGTGGCAAGGACCGACATGTAGGAACCTATCATTTCCTTTTCATTTTGCTGCATTTTTGTGTTTTTTGAAATGAAGTGGTTGACTGAAATGAGGCATTTCTGTCGCAGAGAGCTTTGGAGCGTGAGCTGGCAGAGTCTCGGGCGGAGACAACGGAGTCTTGAGAGGAGATAGCCCCTTGCTGAGGGAGTTGGAGACCCGGGATGCCGAGATCGCTGCCCTGGAGATTTTAGCTAGGTTTGTTTGTAGACTTTTGGATATTTGAACTTTGTTTTTGGATTTGCTGTATATCTGGATCTGTTTTAGGGCGAGAGCCCCCAGTTTCGGATTTGGTTTTTGGGCGAGTCTTGCGTACATTCCTCTTTTGACTGTGTTACGACGGCCTGAGTGCCTTTGTTGGAAGATATCTCTTGTTCCCGCAGGTTAGTTGAAGGACATGTTTGGTAGCTGACGGTTTCTGCCGCCATGCTGCCGGAATAGAACTCACATAAATTAAATGTAGCAAGTAATCTACTCAAATATTTTACATGTGGCATATTGGTAGCTTAAACTAGCGCGAGATATATGAATGCCTGAATGTACAGAAATGTAAAAATGTGACCGACAATGGGGAGGGTTACCCCCTTAAAAAAGAAAAGAAAAAAATATATAAGTTTAGAAAAAATGGAAATGAAATGATTTTCCTATAAAAGAAAATGAAAAATGAATAAGTGTGCAAGACTTGCAAAGATTTCGATTATCGTCTAGAAAACCGAACCCGGCTAGGATTAGGAAATCCAAAACCTTGGTAACTCGGCATATTTTCCGAACCCACATCCCATAGGAATAGGAAATCATAGACGAACATGAATTAGGAAGGCGCAAGAGCTGGAGATTCTGAGAAACGGCTTGAGGAAGAGGCGCAACAAGAGCTACGACTCTTCGAAAGGGTGCATCTGTTGGTGCGTCATCTCTTGCTCATCAGACCTCGACTAAAATTAGGAATAGACGAATAGTATATATAGCGAGCTCGGTTGAAGATTTTATTCATACAATTCTTCCAACAATTCGTCTCTCACATAAAAAATTCTCAAATCCCCAAAAGACTTGCAACATTATGGATGCCTTTGAAAACCGTCTTAAAGAATGGGCAAACGAGTCCACCCATGTTGAGAAAAATGATATGGGTTCCTACAACCTAGGGACAATCTTGAGCTTGAAATTAGTGAAGGTAGTAAGACCCTTCTTAGATGCTTGTCTTGAGTACTGGGACCCTAATTTGCATGTATTTGCCTTTCCTGGAGACGATATTTTTCCTTTCCCGGAAGAAATAGCTGCCATAGAGGGGTGGGACCCAGAAGATGCTCCCGTTATACCCCTTAACTCCCAACGGTATAAGAACAAATTTAGGGACCTCCTTGGGTTGACCAAAGCTGAGGTAGACCGTCTTGTAACCTCAAAGGGTATCTGCATGCATGATTTTCTGAATCGATTTATAAATTGGGATGACTCTTCTTTATCATATGTTGCGAACCGCAGGGCCTTTGGGTTTTGCCCTTTGCATAATTACATCTTCTAAGGACACGTTGACAAGAAGATGAGGAGATACCCTCTTTTCTTGAGCTTGGTGGAGCAAATGGAGCTGCGCAAGGGCCCAGCTTGTCTTTGCCCAGGAGAGATCATTCTTGCCCTAGATAATAGAAAGGCGAACCGCGAGCTTCCATATCTGGGGAGTCCTGTCTCCAGAATTCCCAACTATTGGGAAAATAAGTTGAAAGGCGAAGGTGGCCCTTTCATCCGATGGACTGTGCCATGGTGGCACCTTAGGTCGATGACTGGGGTATCGTCGTTGGATCTGACTCGGTCACTTCGCGTTCTTGGCTTGGATTTCATGGTATGTAGGGCTGAGCAAAAATATACGATACGGTTTTAATATACGGATACGATACGGTATACGGTTTTAATTACACGGATTTCCGGGTACACGATACGAATTTCCGGGTATACTATACGGTTTTTTAAAAACCGTATCGGGTCCGGGCCGGGGAAAATAAAAACTGGGTATACGGGTTTTGACACGGTTTAATTAAAAATAACAAAAAATAAGTTGTATGTGAAACTTTGGGTTTGATATGTACTATTTGTGTGAAACTTTGTGGGTCAATCATTGGATGTGAAACTTGCAATGTATGTAACTACTTTGTGAGTGTCAAAGTTTTATATGAAGCGATGAAAGTTTGCATTTTGCCATCTTAAAATTAACTTTGCAAGTAGTTCTGTTTCGTAATAATAGGCCTATTAGATTATATGGGCATTCTAGTAATGGCCCGTAACTAATTTTGTGAAATCAAATTTTGAGTTTTGACCATTATTAATTAAACCGGATCCGGGTATACGGTTTTCGGGTACCCGATTTAACTGGGTATATGGAAACCAGGTACCCGGGTATTAATTTTTGGCCTTAGCAAAACCGGGTACCCGATATGGTTTTTAAAACCGTATCGGGTACCCGGTTTTGCTCACCCCTAATGGTATGTATCTTTCCGGAAAGACTGGTGAGGCAAGTGGGCATTAGACAGAGGATCCCAAAACTTGATATTGTTCCTCAGAGTGCCCTGGCTCATACTGCAGAGTCTTGTAGGGAGTGGGCCGCAAGATGGGTATAAAGGAATATGTGGTTCATACCCGTTCCTGTTGGCTCCCTATGCGTATCTGACTCTTATCTGCGATGAAGGAAAGTTAGTACTCCCGAAGAGCGCGAGAAGCTAAGAAAGCGCGAGCCTGTGGATTGCAAGATTTATGAATATGGTAAGGAGAGGTCGAAATACTTGACTGAAGGCGAGGAGGAAGCCGGATTCCTAGTCATGTATCCAGCGAAGAAGTCGAGAACTAATCCAACTGCGAGGGTAGTGATTGATAGACATGGGAAAGCAAGACCTAGGTATGAGGCCTCGAGAAAGATCATTGATAATTAGGTATGAGGTAACGCATGAGCGTCCCCCTCATGGTCGAGACAAGAAGGATGACAAAGGCGATAAAGGCAAAGGCAAGATGGAAGAGTAGCCTTAGTCAGTTTCTTTATTATGTATTATTAGTATTATGTTTGAGTTGTAATAAAAGATGAGATTTTTAGAATCCTAGCCTTACCTTTTTATTTCAGCATTTCTTTATATATGCAATGTTATTATTATTTTTGGATAATGAATAAAGATTTGAGTTAGTTAAGAAACTAATGAGTTATCTTTTATTATTCTTGTTGAATTTCAAGTGCAAACTTAAATGTCCTTCTATTCACATTTCAAAATAATAGTTGGGTTGAATCTTGTGAAGGATTGCCTACGTATTCATTAGGAAAAATGAAATTAAACCCTGCAAGTAGTTCAAGAAAATGTAAAAGAATAATTGTTCGAAGCAAGAGCTTGTAATGAACTTAGAAAAAGGCGTCGTGTGCCTTGCTTACTCCTAAAAGAAATATAATTCGATTTATTTGATGACATGAGGATTATCTAAATGTCAAAATGCAACAGCATAGCGACATTTAAGTTCAACTGGCCTGGGGCTTGTTTTATTCTGCGTAGCATGAGCGACACGTGGGGTTGCGCGTGGTGCGCTTCCTAGTGCATGCTAAGGGTATTATCGTTTCAACTGGTCTAGGATGGTAGGTTTAGCGAGTTCATTCCCGTCTAGGTCTGTGATTTTAACTGCACCCCTTGAGAATATAGATTTGACTAAGAAAGGCCTAACCAAGTTAGGTTTGAACTTTCCTCGTGGATCGACAGGTAATAGAGCTCTGACTGACTTGAGCACTAAATCCCTTTCTTTGATGTTTCTGGGCTTAACTGTTCCTCGTGAACTTTCATGTGGTATCAGAGCTTAATTGTTGCATGCATGTTGATTTTAAGCATTAAAATCGAGTTATACGATAACTTGAGTAAAATCGAAAATTTATGTTAAAAATGGTTTGCACGAATTTTTTTGATTTACATGCATAACTACTGACCTCAAAATGGTTGTGGTCAAATTTGGTGATTTAGGGATTGATTTGCTATGGCCTTTAAATCAAGTTAATATGCATTTTTTATGTTAAAAGTTAAATAAAAATAGTTGCATGTTTATTTTGGTCATGATTTTTTTATATGATCTCACATGACTGCTTTAAATAATGTATGTAAAAGTTCGTTATTTTAAATTAAGTTTTGCATGATTGTTGATTTTTATGAGATAAAAGTCGATAAAGTGAGATTATTATGTTCATAAAATTAAGACGTCCTTTTCTGGTCTTGAAAATTTATGGTACATTTTATAATCTGATTTATATTATCTTGGTGAAATTTTGTAATTTGTTTCACTATTTTACTATATTTATTGGTTTTTATTTGATAAAACCGATAACTTCAAACCTATTTGTTCATAAAATTAATTCGAAATTTTTGGACAATTGTTTTTGTTTTTGCAGTTCCAAGAAATGTTCCAGAATATAAAAATTTTTTGGCTTTAAATTTTTATGATGTTTATATTTTGTTTGGGTTTATTTCATAAATGTTGTGATTAAACCTCTATATTTAGCAAATACGATCAATTCAAAATAATTAAATACAAAAAAAGTGTTTGGGGACTAATTTTGAGTTCTAAATCAGTTTAGATAATTAGTTTGAGCTTAAATACGATTGACGTGTTGATTATTGATTTTTAATGGTTAAAAATCGATAAAATTCAGAAAAACGAGCTAGTATGAGCATGATAAGTGTTAAGGACGATTTTGACATGATTTTTACAGCATTTTATTTATGTTGTTTATGTTGAATGAATGAATGTCATTTATTTAATTTTTAATTCATTCCATTTAATTTCCTTTTCCAACTGTTTGTCATCTCCCCCTAAACTTGGGAAAACAGACTCGTTAAAATGACAATCTGCGAAACGAGCCCGAAATAAATCCCCTGTGGTTGGCTCAAGATATTTGATTATAGATGGGGAATCAAATCCAACATATATCCCCAACCTTCTTTGGGGACCCATTTTTGTGCGTTGTGGTGGAGCTATTGGTACATAAACCGCACAACCAAAAACTCTAAGATGAGAAATATTTGGTTCCTGACCATGAACCAATTGAGATGGGGAGAATTTATGATAACTCGTTGGCCTGATGCGAATAAGTGATTCTGCATGTAGAATAGCATGTCCCCAAGCAGAAATCGGGAGTTTACACCTCATAAGTAATGGTCTAGCAATGAGTTGAAGTCGTTTGATTAAAGATTCAGCTAGACCATTTTGTGTATGAACATGAGCTACGGGATGTTCAACATTTATCCCAATCGACATGCAATAATCATTAAAAATTTGAGAAGTAAATTCACCAGCATTATCAAGACGAATATTCTTTATAGGTGTATCCCAAAAATGCGCCCGTAATTTTATTAATTGAGCAAGTAGTCTCGCAAACGCCAGGTTTCGAGTTGATAATAAGCATACGTGAGACCATCTTGTTGATGCATCAATCAAAACCATAAAATATCTAAATGGTCCACTTGAAGGGTGTATTGGGCCACAAATATCCCCCTGTATTCGTTCAAGAAATGATATCGATTCATGATTAATTTTAGCTGGTGATGGTCGTATAATCAATTTACCTTGTGAGCATGCAGAACATGAAAAGTTATTATGTATAATATTTTGGCTCTTTAGTGAATGGCCACATGAATTTTCAACTATCCTTCGCATCATTGTAGAACCGGGATGGCCTAGCCGGTCGTGCCAAATTGTAAAGTTATTAGTAAACTTCGGGTTTACTGTAACATTTGTTTCAATCATAACAATATTAGTGTAGTACAATCCGCTAGAGAGTGTTGTTAGCTTCTCCTTAATCTGCTTAACGCCTTGGGTTATTCTCGTGATTTGAAGGAATTCAACATTTCCCTCACATGTTGTCTCAATATGATATCCATTGCTGCGAATATCTTTGAAACTCAACAAATTTCTTTGAGACTTAGGTGAGTATAATGCATCAATTATTTCAATTTTTGTTCCCCAAGGTAACAATATATTTGCTCTTCCGGAGCCTTCAATAATATTTGTACTACCTGAAATTGTTGTAACATTTGCCCTTTTCATTATCAAGTGGGAAAAATATTTCTTATTTTTGAATATATTGTGAATAGTTGCACTATCCGCAAGACATAATTCTTCACCATATAATTGACCATGAGAGATATTCATTTGCTTCAAATAAATAAAACAAGAGTCACAAATATATCAAATAAAAACATTCATTAAAATAACCTATCTCTATATAAAATACTTCAAACTAATAAATTGTCTAAAAATGTCTTAAACAATTAAATAAAATTATTCAAGCAAACAAAATAATAAAATATCTTAAACAAACTGTTAAAATGTCCTGAAACAAACAAACGGATAAAGCTTGTAAAATAAAAACGATAAAACAGATCATTATTCATTTTGTGATGCTATCTTGACTCGAAGATTAATTATTCCCTGCAGGGGTGCTGAAAAAATCAGCAACTTCCAAATGAGTTGCATTTCCAGTATCAAAATCGCCATCTCCATCTTCATACACAAAATTAGTCTCCACTTTCTTTCCTTTCCGCTTTATTGATTCCTGGTACAAATCAACTAAATGCTTTGGTGTGCGGCAAACACGAGACCAATGACCCTTTCCTCCACATCGATAACATATATTAGTCAGATTTTCATTTCTATTTTTCTCAATTTTGTTTTCATCTTTATTTTCCCTCTTATGATGGGAATATGAGTTTTTTAAAGGACCACCACGTGAACCCCCACGTCCTCGACCAAAACCATAACCACAACCACGTCCACGACCACGACCCATGCTTCTGGCATAGTCTTTGTGAGCTATAACATTTGCTTCAGGGAATGGAGTTGAACCAGTTGGACGTGATTCATGGTTTTTCATCAATAATTTATTATTTTGCTAAGCCACAAGAAGACAAGAAATTAAATCAGAATATTTTTTGAAACCTTTTTCACGATATTGTGTCTGCAGGACAACGTTATTTGCGTGAAAAGTAGAATAAGTCTTTTCTAACATTTCTTCATCAGTAACTTTCTAACCACACAATTTTAGTTGTGAATTAATTTTAAACATGGCTGAGTTATAGTCACTCACGGATTTAAAATCCTGCAATCTCAAATGCATCCAGTCAAAACGAGCCTTAGGTAATATTACCGTTTTTTGGTGGTCGTATCGCTCCTTTAGATTTTCCCAAAGCACTTGCGGATCTTTAACAGTCAAATATTCAACTTTAAGACCCTCATGAAGGTGATGGCGAAGGAATATCATGGCCATAGCCTTTTCTTGGCTCGATGTAGTGTTGTTTTCTTTAATTGTTTCACCAAGAGCTTTTGCATCAAGGTGCAATTCAGCATCAAGCATCCAAGATAAATAGTTTTTTCCGGTAATGTCAAGAGCTTCAATTTCGAGTTTCGTAAGGTTTGACATAATGACTATACGATAAAATAAATTTGTATTAGATGATAACTCACGACTAAAATGATTACAAGACCAAACTAAAATATATTAATTTTTTGTAGTAGGCAATAATTTTATAAGATTAATGTCCTCATCAATTACAATAAACTACAAATTTATTATGCATAGAATTGCTTTTATTTTGCGGAAAAAAAAACTTCATGTATTTTTAACAAAAAAATAAAATAAAAATAAAAATAAAAATAATAAAAACAAATACGCAACTCAAATTGTTATAATATGAATAAATTATTTTAAGTTATTTCAAATATTAAAAAAAAAAAACAAAATCGTGAAAGACCCATATATGCCAAATTTATTTAATTTTGTTAGTTCACAATTTATCAAAATTATAAGATATGATATAACATATTCCGAACTTCATAAGTAAATGATTAACGATTAAAGTCCTATGTTTAATAAAAACAACATATTACTATGATGCAATAGGCGAATGAGAGAAAATATACATCCATAAAATCATGTGAAACTATGAAAACGGTTACTCTACAACTCTAATATGTATCCATAGTGATAAATAAAAATAATAAAATAGTCATAGATTAAAATTGTAGCCATAACATAACGGAATGATATACTCCCTCCTAGTCGGTCATTTCTTCCCTCTTTCCATATATGATTTTTATATTCGTTTAATAACCAACAACCAAACAAAATTGAATAAGATCACTCAACAAAATTAATTGACTAATAATGCCCTCCTATAAATCAAAGAAAACTTGTATATTATATATAAAACATGTACGTAGATGTTTTCCCATAAACGTGTGACACAAGCGTAGCTTTTATTTTTAATATCGTAGAAGCAATATTTTATGATAACTAGAAACATACCAATTTATGCATATACAATATACAAATTGTAGTAATATATGATATACAAATTGTAGTAATATATATATATATATATGATACACAAATTGTAGTACTAAATGAGGACTTACCTTACTTTTGATAAGAATTGAGATAAATTAGTGAAAGAATCGACCTATTCCTTTTGCTTTATTAACGTGCAATCGTGCTGATAACGTGTTATAATATTGTAGAGATGTAATAGAGATGTGTATCTTTCTCATAGAATGAGGTATATACAAAGAATGCAATGGGGGTTATGGCATAGGACACTAGAAAGACTAGTCTAGAAGCATCCTACATTGAAGGACATTGAAAGACATTCATTATATGACCTATGGCCTATGGGCATTCACAAATGCAATAAGTTTTATAATATACTCCCTCCCATCCAAACCAAAGGTTACATGGGAGGGAGCACAAGTTTTAAGAAAAAGTTGATAAAGGAAGGGTAGTATTGAAATGGAAGTAGGACCACTTGAATATTTAATGTTAGCTGGGTGGGTGGGGTAGTGGCATTTGTGTAAATATATAGGGTAGATGAGGAGTATTTGGTCTTATTTGTTACCCAAAAAGGAATGGGTAGTTTGGTTTGGATGGTCCAAATAAGGTAAGTGTAACCTTTGGTCTGGATGGGAGGGAGTACATTACAATTTCGTGGCGTATAGAAAATATATAACCGAATCGATTTGGAAAAGTAGTCAGGCCACTTAGACCCGGATACACCCTCAAATCCCACATCTCGGCAAGGCTTGACCATTTGGAGTTTGGACGGACACACATCTTGTTTTTATAGTTGAAAGCCCTCTTCCCCTTTGACACCGTCTGTTATTCATTAACAATGGCGGATACAGCAGAAGCCACACCACCAGCAACAGCAGCAGCAGCAGCGGTCGAGGATGACTCAGACATAGCCGCCACAACTGCAACAGCAGCCTCTTCAAAGTGGCCCGGTTGGCCCGGCGACAACGTTTTTAGACTAATTGTTCCTGTTGTTAAAGTAGGCGGTATCATTGGCCGCAAAGGGGAGCTCGTCAAAAAGTTGTGTGATGAAACCCGTGCCCGCATTCGGGTTCTTGATGCCCCGCTTTCTACCCCTGATCGTGTGGTTAGTTCCCTTTTTTTTTAAATAATTGAAAAATGTAGAATCTTCATCTGGTAGGTTTTTGTGATGGCTATTATTTGTATAGAGGATAAATTTTATTAGGGTTTTTGGCTTAAACCATTCATTGCCACTGAAATTGTTCATCTTCATTTTCTGCTGAGCCCTTTTTGTCATCATATTTATACTGAATTCACCACTTCGCAGATCAAGTCTCCAACCCAACTTTAATTTAAGACCATTTTATAGCAAAATGTGATCACTTTTGGAAAACAAATTACCATTAGCTGTAACACTAGCTGAACCATTGTAGTTACATTTGACCATAATATAGTCACAAAACCCCGTCTTTTTGTTCAAACAGAATTGGTTCGTCTGAAACAAGAATTTCCCATATTACCGAGGCTTTGCCTACATTTTAATGCTTTGCATAACTATATACCTAATATATCTTTACTATCGATCTCATAGCAACTTGGAGATCAATTAGTGCTTCATCACTTGATATATATGTTACATGGGAAATATGGGAATGCACCAAGTAATAGCATAAATCTACATTCTCATGTATTCCTATGTAGATGGAAGTTTCAATCATACTCTCGTTCGTGACCTGATAGTCAAATGTTAAGACACCTACTCATCATCACCCTCTATTGTTTTAGGTCTTAATATCTGGGAAGGAAGAACCGGATGCGTCATTGTCTCCAGCAATGGATGCAGTTATAAAATTGTTTAAGGGTGTCACTGGTCTAAGTGATGGTGATGACACTTCTTCAACACCTGATGCAGCTGCATTCTGTTCATTAAGGCTTTTGGTGGCGTCCACGCAAGCTATTCATCTTATTGGGAAGCAGGGATCCACAATTAAATCAATACAGGAGGCTAGTGGTGCTGTTGTAAGGATTTTATCTGAAGGTTAGCGTTTATCTCTATGCATCCTTTTTGCTGTAAACTCTTTTTTTGAAGATATAAAGTTTTTTGCTTCGATGTTGCCTTTCAGTTATCTTTCCTGATTTTTCCTCTTGTTTTCGCTTCGCACTTTTTTTGTTACTTAATATCTTCTTAGACCTCATTCAGAAGGGTATCCTCATGTTTTTTCCCTTTTAACTTTTTCTGCCTATCTTGCTTCATTTTGTGATCATGTATATCATCTATGTTAATTTTTTGATTGCTTTCTTTTCTCACACCTTCAGAGTGCCGTTCTTGTTGCATTCAAGGGGTCTTATTATAATAATATAATCCACTGAATTTCCGTTGTACTTCATGAAACATTGTTTCATGCTGTCAGTGTTTTTATCCGTGTAGAAACTGTGTGTGTGTGTGTGGGGGGGGGGGGGGGGGGGGGGGGGGGGGGTAAGGGGTCTTCATGCATTTTCGAATTTTAGGTTAAGACTCATGCTTGTATATTGAAATTGGTACTCATTTGTCATGATTATAGACAAATAGACCCATAGGCAAATGTTGTACGGAGGAGAGGAAGTGTGAAGATTACAAGGAAGAAAACAGAGAGAATGGAAGGAGGGAAAGGTAAGGAACCGTTTTGGGATGAGGAGGAATAAAGTACAAATTTCATGAAATTTATGCTTCTGGCTAGTGTTTATCCTGTTATTATAATTCAACAAATATAAAGCAATGTGCAGATGTCCAGTAGCAGAACCTCAGCTGTTTGTCAGACATTTCCACCGAGTGATTGTTATAAATATTAGTTTTCATATCAATTAGATAATTTTAACATGTGAAACGTATGATTGAACATCCACTTGTCAAACACGTGTGCTACCTTTGTCTCTAATGTTGTAAAGAATTCATAGTCTTTGTTGATGTTACACTGTGCTTTATGTGGCGCAATATTTCTATGTTACTCCAGATGTCCATATTACCTTGCCTGTTCTTGTTCGTCACTTGTTACTCGTGTATCTATTTTACCTTGCCTGCTTTTGTTCGTCACTTGTTACTCGTGTATCTATTTTACCTTGCCTGCTTTTGTTCGTCACTTGTTACTCGGACTAGGAGACATTTGGACACTTCATTTTAAGCCAAAAGCTAGAGGATTTTTTATATTGTCCGAGGCCCTTGTTTGGACTCACCCATGTTTGATACATAGTGGAAGCTGGAAGAGTAAACTTTGTAGTAATTGTTACTTCCAGAGTATAAATGTTTATCTATAATTTGTAAAGATAGAAATATTTATATTTTGGTCCAAAGGCAAGACTATCATAATATAAAACGTAGTATGGAGACGCACATTTGTCTTCACAGATATGAATGATTAGTATGCATGTAAAGACGCAAGAATTTCGTTTGTTTGTCCCCTATAGCTTAGATTTTAAGCTCTATGACTTAGATTGTTCTTTCTGTGTATAAAGGGCCAACCTAGTATTTCAGACCTAGAATTTGTTGCAATTGTTGTTCTTCATTAGAGAAAAAGCATATGGGTGACCGACTTGTACATTCTAAGTTATTCTACTCTGAAGACGTGGTTTAGATGTACTTGTTTCTGTCGCCTCCCCTAAACGTGGCCATTTAAGACTATTCTCATATCCGTCGTTCAAGCCATCTCTTGTTTGTTAAACATCCACCTTGTTACTTTGAGCTACTTGTATTGATTAAAATAGTAGACAGGTGTTACCTTAAAATATATTTGGTCTTATGTTTGATGACTTTTGTATGCGCCAAACATGTGAGCAGTGCGAGCAATGTTTTATAGACTTCGACGTGGTAGTACTTAGTGCTAGTTATTGTATTCTACTTTGTGACATATGTTACTGTTGCTCTATTTGGTACAGAAAGGACTGCAACGAGCTTTTACCAAAATAGCTCCACCATTTGTTGTTTGATTCAATTACCTAATTTCATACTTCTGTGGAAATAAACTGCCCACCTTTGTGAACAAAAAAATGAGAAGTTCATTTTGGATTGTATTCGCCTTCTCATGGACATCATGATCACTATGTTTTTATTGTAGATCTTTCTGACCTTATGAAATTACTTTCAAGTACCATTTTATTTCCAGTAGATAATGTGAAGAGAAAAAATGTTTCATGCAGGTGACCTTCCTTCTTATGCAACCTCTGATGAGAGGATTGTTGAGATACATGGTGAGGCGTTTAAGGTTCAGAAGGCATTGGAAATAGTTCTTGGTCACCTGAGAAAGTTCTTGCATGATCACAGTATTGTAGCCGTATTTGAGAAAACTGTAAGAAGCTACTCCTTTGTCATTATAGTTGTGCCTTTATATCTTGGGTAATGATAACGCCTAAGGTTAAAATGCTTGTGCCACTCATTCTGTGAGTATAAATTATTCGGTTTATCCTTAGTTTGAAAAGGCGGGCCTCGAGTGTGCCTAAGGTGCGCCTTTAATGAGGCACTTTCCAAAACGCCTTGGTGCACTTTAGGTGCACCTTTTAGATTCGGAATTACTTTTTCACATACGAATTTTACTCTTTCACATACATTTTTTCATAAACTTTCCAAATCATACCCTCCTCCAAAACATAATCCCTCTTTTCCCTAAACTTAAACAATCGCATATATACATCTAACCTAAAATTAAATTTAATAAACTTGAACAATGAATTATAATTATCTAATTAGTGAAGTAATTTATTTTTAGCAATCATTAATACTTTTTAAAAAAAAATTAGATTTATGTTTTAACAATTATTGTTAATTAGGGTTCAACTAAGTCTTAGGGTTACAACAATTTAAAAGGTTAAAATTTAATTTGTAATTGATCATGCCATGATATTAATCATTCAATTGTCACAAAAAGTCAAAATATAATCTACCCTGCATGCCAAAAGTTGAAGCAAAAATTTACTCCTCTAGCTAGATGCACTACTGCACTAGTGTCGATGATTGACATACGTAAGTTGTTTGCTGTGTCGTTACCGTTTTATTTTATTTTTTAAAATATTAATTAGTGCGTGAATGGGGAGATGTTGTCTACAGTAGCCAGAGGTCGGCCGGAGTAACGTCGTTGATATTTGAACTGACCGGAGCACTTGAACGGAAGTGGTGTTGGTGGTGAAAGTAGATGGAGGGAAGAGAGAAAAGAAATCAATTGGATGAGAATAGGATATATGACAAGGGTATAATTGTAAAAGACGTATGTGAAAGAGTAAAATCCGTATGTGAAAAAGCACGCCCCTTTAGATTAGGCTCACTTAGTGAGGTTCATTAGTACGTCTAAATCTTTAAATATAGGTTATTATTGCGCAAAACTTTATTTGTGAAATAAAATTAAGTTACAAAATGTAAGGAAAGCGTCCCTGTAAACCTGGTGTGGGTAGTTTCTCACCTTACAACGATATCACGATAGAAGACAAACAACAAACATAAGTAACAAGTAAAAAAGGACACCACAATTTATCACGTGGAAACATTCTCAAATAAGGGAAAAACCACAACACTCTCGCCAAATTAATCAACTAATAAGAATTACAAAGTTCTTAAAGTATAATCAGAAACTAGCATTATCACTTTTTCTCAAACTTTGTTTCACTCTCTAATGGATGTTAGATCACTCTCCTTTCTCTCTTCTAAAACAAAGAAGTATTCTCACCAATTTATATCAATTTGTCTCTCTATAGTTTTGTGCGTACTAAAATAATTAGCACCATTACGTATTTATTACTAAGAAGTTATTAAAAACTTCTCACAAACCATTAATTGTTTTAATTAAACAATTACATAACTTCTTGAGCATTGACATTATCTCTTCCAAACACCGTAGGCAATTTACGTAATTTTCATTTGAATCATCAAAGCTTTATTTCAACATTTAATGTAAGAGTTTGGGGAGAATTATCCAACAATTTCCTCCCTCGACTCAAAACTCCTCTAAACACTTCAACCGCACCATAAGGGGGTTGAATCAACTATCTCACAAAAGCGGACTTTTCCTTCTCGCCGGCTTCCTTTTCACGCTATGTCAAGCAAATAATTGTTTTCTTCTTCCTCCCTAGAATTATCAAGTTACTCCCACGATAGACTTTGCACCACTTACCATTACCAACATATCGATTCCCTTAAATTGTCAACACACCCAAGGAAATAATGTTGGAACAAGCTTTAGGGATATACCTTACATTATTTTTAAAGTTCTTATGGTGCCATCATGGAGTTTAAGTCTCACACTCCCTACACCCTCAACTTTCAATTTAAGGCCGTCACCCACTTTGACTTGCACAAAGTCTCCAGTTTGCAAAGTATCAAATGATCTTTGGTCTTTACACACATGCACACTGCAGGTACCTGGATCGATCACCCACGGTTCTTGACACTACACTTCGTCTTAGTAGTCAAGAATACATCTTCATCACTATTATTACCACAAAACCACATTGGAAGAATCACCTACATCATCAACCTTAGCTTTGCCCAACTTCACTGCATACTTTTCCATCTCCCTCGCCCGCGTCTTTGATCTTCTTTTTTTGGCCATCTCCATATCTTTGTGCTCTTCTCCCTCTTTCACAATTATCCGCTACTAGTGCCCTTTTACTTGATGCATCTCCATCTATTTTTGCCATCATCCTTTCATTTTCAATCACCACCGTTATTGCTTCATCTAGAGAGATCTTCTCTCTATCCACGAGCATCAAGAAGAGTCCTTGCTCTTGATCTGTTATCTTCTCTCATTATCTTCTCTCATTGGAGTTCAAGAGTTCACTAATTGGTTGAGTTTATTTATGTGGTCTTGCAAATTTGTGTCACCCTCCTCCATCTTAAGTTGATACAACTCCCTCCGCAAACATAGGCGGTCGGTGAGCGACTTTGACGCCTCCATGCCTTGTAACTTCCTTAACAAGACCTTCAGCTCCTTCTTGCCCAAAAGATTATACTTAATCTTCGGTGCTACTGCCAACCTTATCATGCTCACGATTTTCTTCTTTTTTGACTCCTAAGACGACTGACTCAACTCCGATGGTTTCGACATTTCCGAAGCATCATCAAGACTCGATTGAACTAGCGAACCTTAAATTTACTCTTCCATACCATAAAGTTCATATTCCCATCAAACAATGGAACATGAAATTTCTCCGATATCTTATTTACGATAAATAAGTTACTTTCTAAAATCAAAATCTCCCACACCTACTTGTATACAATACTTTCGGCTCGGATACCACTGTTGGTTTTGGCTCTAATACCACTGTTGCGGAAGCGCCCTGGAAACCGATATGGGTAGTGTCTCACCTTACAACGACATTAGGATATAAGACAAACAACAAACATGTAACAAGAAGTAAAAAAGGACACCACAATTTCACGTCTCAACTAAGGGAAAAACCACTCTCTCGCCAAATTAATTCACCAATAAGAATTACAAAGTTCTTAAAAATATAATCACACACTTGCATTATCACTTTTTCTCCAAATTTGTTTCACTCTTATAATCTCTAATGGATGTTGAACATTCTCTTATCTCTATTCTAAAACAATAAGTATTCTCACCAATTTATATTAATTTGTCTCTCTATATTTTTGTGTGTACTAAAACAATTAGCACCATTACTTATTTATATTAAAAAGTTTTTAAAGCCTTATCACAAACCATTTATTGTTTTAATCAAAACAATTACATAATTTCTTGTGCATTGATGTTATCTCTTCCAAAAACAACTTAGGCAATTTATGTAATTTGCATTTGAAACATCAAGGCTTTATTTGAGCAATTAATTTAGGAGTTTGGGAGATTAATCCAACACAAAAATAAGGCACCTCTCGTCTAAAAGGCGCGCACTTTCGCCTTGCGGCTCATAGCCACAATAAGGGTTTATCTAAATCTAGATTAAAAACGAGTGGCACAATATATATTTGAGTGGCGTTATGGCCACCCTATAATTACTACTCTCACCATCGATTTTATATTGTCCCTATCTACCATAATTTTTCTTATAAAATACACAAGTCGCCACAGCTTTTTTGATATTAAGATATGAATTTATGTGTTTCAAGGAATCAAACATGACAAATTTTGTATATATTTGGAGACAGCGATGGTCAAAGCTCACATTGGTTGATCGCTGAAGTCTAATAGGGACTACACAAGTGGGATTGAGGGAGTATTTTCTTATTAATTGGGCTAATGTACCTTGTTTTTGCAGTACAATGCAACGATCTCGCAGGACCGGACCGCAGATGCATGGGCTGACAAAACTCAGAATTTGACTTCCACTAATCTGCCTCAAACAATAACGGCCGGTGATCCTTTATGTCATATAACCGAGAATTTTATTTCGACCGTGAACCAGACCTAGAAACAAAACTCACCCGGTCTGCGGTGTCATTGTATGGATCAGATCCTGCCATTAGTGGTCTACATTCTACAGGACTTACACGTGCTGCTGCTCCTATTGTCACTCAGGTATTTTTCTTTTGTAAGATACTATCGATTAGAATATCATCGTATTGCCCTTCGGCATGCAGCCAGGATGAATGGTTTTATTACTCGTTTTGTGTTAACATCCTTCTGTTGTTAGCTCGTTTGTCTTCCGGTTATAGTATATGTATCTAACTCGTTTGTCCGCGGGTGGATGTTTTAGACAAAACAGATTTGTGATGCCCCATCTAGGTTATATATTGTGGACAACTCTTATGGATCTCACTTGGTTTACAAATTTGACTCAACTCCCACCAAATCACTGATTGATTGAGACACATCCTTATTACATGTTTGTATCATGGTGTTTGATTATTTTCTGTGTCAAGATACTCTAAGTATGTATCAATAATCTATATTACGTATTCTTATGTTATAAATTTGGCAACCTGAATCTCACATTGGGGATGTTGGTCAAGCTCATATTTCTCCAGAAATCCTCTTATAGAAGCAAAGTTGCCTAATTTGTTGTACTCCCTAGGTCCCTCGTAGGAATACGATACGGGAACACTATATGTTATAAAGTATCCGAGACTTGGATCAAACAACATGATACTAGTACATGATATAGACAGTAGTTTACGATTTGCTGGGAGTTGAGCTATAATGGTAACCTAGCCAGGAAGGTAGAGAAGCTGTTTTGTCCATATTTTTTGGGTGTACAGTATCCCAGATGTAGGAATTCTAAGAAATAGTTGCACTTTATTGCTCTTTTGGCCCACTTGTCCAATAGATCATCTGACAAAGTTGTACATTTATACAAATTTTGCGTCTATTTATGTAAAACTGAACGCGAGCTAAGGTTAAAAATCAGGACTGGTAAAGTTTTTGCTAAATAATCATACAGTATGTTTTTACAACTAGAAATGCTTAGCTTGATCTCCAAACTCTGAATCTGAGGACTTAAGTGGATTGCAATGAGGAAATATCAGCTGCATTGTTGTAAAGGTGTAAATCTATAGACGACTCACATAGGACGTGGGTAGAAGAGGAGTATAAAGGAAGTGATAGGTGGAGAGATGGACCATTACATGTAATTAGGTTGTAAAAGCTCCTTCATCATGTCTCGACATAACGTTATCTTGGAGTTCAACCTAATTTAGTTGGCACGTATTTTCATTTTGGAAACTTGTAGATTTAATGCCTTTGTACCAAAGAAATCAAAAAGAGAAGTAGAATAACGAAGGAAACGATGGGGTTTTGCGCGTCTTAGTTGATTGCTTTAGTTTTAATATTAAAGCTCGAAGAGTTTTGGAGGTTGTATTGCTGTTTGACCAACAAAGAATACTTAGTTTAGTGCTGCTTTGCTGGAAAGTCCTTGGAGTGGTCCGGTTTTAAATATGATGTGAAGAATTGTCTCTGGGTTGAGCTTAGTACCTCCTCCCTCTTTTCAGTAATTTCCCACTTGAATTCTTGCTTGTGGACAGTGTTGATCGTGTATTTAGAATTTCTATTAGGAAACACTATGTTCGAGAATTAAGGCCTCCAGTTATTTAGAATGCTGGAACTCCCACAAGTTAACCTGTCATTATTGGGATCTACTCCCTCCAGTTCGTTCTGTTCCTCCCCTATTCGTTATTGGGACATATCTTTTATTCTATTTGTGCCCCCCATTTGAGAACTTTCCTTTATGGCAAAATTTTTATTTTAATCTCTACAATTACCACTAATCCCATCCCTACCTCCACTACATCCCCTACTCCCACCCACGTGCTTCCATCGACATCCCTGCACAACACCACGAGCTTTGTGGGCACTCCACCACCATTGTTGCCAACACACCCCTA
This sequence comes from Heliosperma pusillum, assembly GCA_022085475.1. NCBI lineage: Eukaryota > Viridiplantae > Streptophyta > Magnoliopsida > Caryophyllales > Caryophyllaceae > Heliosperma > Heliosperma pusillum. Next base: position 24,181 of record JAIUZE010018139.1, read on the forward strand.
CCACTTCCTTGTCGGCCCCCTATGTGAATCTCAAACCCGAATCTACATGGTAAAACAAGTCGTTTTTGAAATTATTACCACTGCGGTGTCCTCCGATCTCAAGTTCTTCAGATAATGGATGACATTTATGTCGACGTGGGTGCTGGTGCGATAATGGTGGTGCTGGTGTGATAATGGTGGTGCTGGTGTGGTTGTGGGTGCTGGTGTCCTCCCACCCACCTGCTTCCACCGACATCCATGTCTTGATTTCAATTACAGATGTTAGATGGAGCTATTACCGTGGAATACTATTTAATTTTATCAGAAATGGTAAAAATAGGAACAAATTTTTGTAGAGTCTATGGTGTCAGTTCTGAGTGTTTCTGGAAAAGGAGTTCAATTTCAGTCTCACAGATACTGTTTCGAAGATATGCCTTTTTGGTATGGCCTTATGGCTTTATGGCTGTGTTTCTAGCTAAAAAGTACAGGCTTACTTAGTCACATATGAGACTGTCTTACAATGAGGTTATGCTCAAATCTTGGTGGTTTTGAATATGAATGGGTAAAGTTTTAGATTTTCGCACAAATTATATTATAAGACCGAACCTTCGTTATAAAACTTTACCCTCTATATGTAAAAACGCTACAGGTCTGGCCATAAACTTTTGGTGAGAATGTCTGATACAAGGTCTTTCAATCCAGCCTTATATCAACTTCCTGCCATTATAAATCATTGTTTAGTGATTTATACGTCTGATTGACTCAGGTCACACAAACTATGCAAGTCCCACTTTCGTATGCCGAAGATATCATTGGAGTTGCTGGAACAAATATTGCTCATATACGCCGTTCTAGTGGTGCAGCTCTAACTGTCAAAGAAAGTCATGGTCGAGGTGATGAGATCACTGTAGAAATCAAGGGCACCGCAATGCAAGTTCAGACAGCGCAACAGCTTATCCAGGTTTGTAACTTATCTTGGTTCGTATTCAAAGGTCTCCACAGCTGCACCATTATATAGGGTGAAATCAAAATCTGTATATTGTACTAGCTTACAAGAATATTGCTTTCTGTTGCGCAAATTCTTGTATCGCGTTGGCTTAGGACGCTACTTGTTTCATATATAAAGTACTGTGGCGCCTTGGGTGGTGAACAAACTTCGTTCCAAGATGTTCATGTTCGAAAACAGATACATTTATCAACCTTTCATTGCAGGAATCCATCAACGGCTCCAGATCACTGGTTGGTTCTAGCATTTACGGGAAGAGTGAGCTAGGCTTGAGTTCGGCTTATTCACAACTATCAGACAACACATATTCATCGTACGCAAGCCGAGGACTGGGTGAAGGATATAGTTCCTCGAGCTTAGGAGGCTATAGCAGCTACAGGTTTGACTTGTAAGTTGCAACTGCAAACTTGCCTTTGCTTCGACTTTTTCCTTCTTGTTCTATAGTATCTGTTTAGTAGCGGTGCGTTGTTGAACAGTAGCTTTCCAGCTGATAGATAACTTGTACACGTTTTTAGAAACATTACTGATGGAAGGTTCCATTGTACTGTACATCTATTTCATCCCTTCCGTCATTTGTATGTTTCTTATATTTTTATTGAAAATCACCTGATATAACTAGGGCTGAGCAAAAAATCCGATTATCCGAACCGATCCGATCCGTATCCGATCCGAAAAAATGGATACCCGATCCGAAAATGACATTCGGATCGGATACCCGATCCGAACCTTTCGGATACGGATCGGATATCGGATACCAGTCTAAAAAATTTCGGATATCCGATCCGATCCGAAACTTAACTTTTTGACATTTTTTCCAAAGAAAGTTGAAACTTGCCCATTACTTTTGGGCCTTCAAAATCCACTAATGCACTTGTTTACAACATTGGCCCATAATACACCATATTGTACCTTATATTTCTACTCACCCATTTCTTTAACCCTAAATGTTGAATTCATTTAAGCAGACATGAGAAATCAACTCACTTCCTCTTACTCCATTAAAAAATACTAACTTACGTCTTCAAATTCTGATTGGGACTCCATCTTTCTCATAATGATTAACCCCAATAATATTATCCTCTCTTTTATTTTACCCAAATTACTCTAACCAACTCTCTCATTCATCAACTCTTATATTCAAAGCTTTATTTTAGTTCCAGTTGCTTTTTTTCTCTCCTGATTTCAGAGGCGGAAGAGTTTTTATTCCACATATTTACGGGAATAGGGGAAGTCTTGTTTTCAATGTTGTGTTGACAGATATGGGTTTATTTTAATTTTTCTAAATCGATGAGTTAATTTAGTTCAATTTAAGGATATAACTGGGATGTTAAATTATTATATGTAGTGAAGTTTTTTATAAAATAATTTTTTTTGAGCAAACAAAGACATTTTTTAAGATAAGTACACATACTGAAAAAATTATCTCGAAAATTGGATATCCACGGATATTTGGATATCCGATCCGATTTTTTCGGATATTAAAATCGGATATCCGAAGTGTTTCGGATCGGATATCGGATAGTAAAAATTTGAATTTTCGGATCGGATATCCGATCCGAAATTGGAGTTCGGATCGGATATCCGATCCATGCTCTGGCCTAATATAAACCATTGTGATATCACTGTTCATTGTTCAAGTCCCAAATACTAACACTCACTCTCTCGTCTTTCGTAATTACACATTTACACCAGCTACTACTAGGGCAGAGCATGGATCGGATATCCGATCCGAATTCACATTTCGGATAGGATATCCGATCCGAAATTTCAAAATTTTACTATCCGATATCCGATCCGAACAACATCGGATATCCGAAATTTGATATCCGAAATTATCGGATCGGATATCCAAAATATCCGATATCCGACTAGTAAAATTCACTCTTTCAAAATTCACATTTTCTACTCTGTACACGTCATTTTACGAATCAAATTAAACATACTTCATACATATACATCACTTTCCGAATAATCGCTAGAAAATAAACTTTACAAATGAAATAAATTGATACACAATATCATGAAACTCTTGCATATAAGAAAACCAATTTTTCAGATCTAGATCCATTTTTCAGATCTTGGTGGTTCAATGATGGTGAAACGGCGGTGGTTTGACGATGAAGAGGTGGTGGTTTTAGCGATGGCGATGGTGAATGGGCGGTGGTTTGACGGTGGCAAAGTGACTGTCGTACTGTAATTGTATCCCAGATTGAAATGAGGGAGGGTAAATTATATGGGTCACAAATTAATTATGTGGGAATATAATTAGGGTTAAATAAAAATAGAAAGAAAATGAGTAGAGTTAGTGATAAAGTGGCCGTAAAAAATGTAAAATGTTAAAAAGCAAAATATTAGGGGTAAATAGATTATATGGGTCATAATACACAAGCCCATTTACAAAAGTATTACTAATTATATGGCCCAATCTAAGGCCCTGTTCTTTCTGACTTATTTTCAGCTCATTTCAGTTCAGTTCAGCTCTATTCAGTTTAATTCAGTTCAGTTCAGCTCCATTAAGTTCAGTTCAGTTCAGTTCAGCTTCTCTCTTCATAAATTAACTCTTACTTCAGTTCAGTTCAGTTCAGTTCAGCTCCATTAAGTTCAGTTCAGTTCAGTTCAGCTCTATTAAGTTCAGTTCAGCTCAGCTCAGTTTCAGCCGAAAAGAACAGGGCCTAAGACTTAGGTTAAGGAATTTTGATATAATACTAATATCGGATCGGATCGGATATCCGAAATAATTTTTTCAGATATCCGTATCCGATCCGATATTCGAAAGTTTCGGATACGGATATCCGATCCGAAAATTTTTTCGGATCGGATATCCGTTTTTTCGGATCGGATTCGAATCGAATATCGGATCGAATCGGATAATCGGATTTTTTGCTCAGCCCTAGCTACTACTAGAGGTGACAATCGGGTCAATCAGGTCGGTTACGGGTCGGGTTCAGGCAGTTCGGGTCATGTCAGGCTCGGGTTTGGTCGGGTCAAGTTGCTTATTCAGGTCGAGTCGGGTTCGGGTTGGGTCGCTTACGGGTTAGGTTAATCGGGTCAATAACTACAACAGGTCGGTTCAGTTTCGGATCGGTTGACCAATGAGTCGGGATATATCAGGTCAATATGCTTGATCAGGTCGAGACCGGTTTGATTTCGGGTTACTGATGGGTCGGGTATTTTATATTGTCGTCTTAAATTTGAAAATTAATCGGGTCAATGGTCGGGTCGTTATGTTAAAAGATTACTTTTGAACTTATGAATTATAATATTGGATTAGAGGAACTCGATACAAAAGATATTTGTAAAATTTAAAAGTTAACACTATAATAGTTGATGATTGTATAATTTCATTGAACACTTATGTTGCTCGACCTCGGTTATAAGTATATGACATGAGTGCCTATCCAGTGTCGGATTCGCCTATATTATGGACAAAAATTAATGTTTTTGGTCTAAAATTAATCAGTTGTTTATGTAGTTCATAGTTTTGAACATTTGACATATGAAGTATGGCAAGGAAATAAATGAATTACCTATGAAATAGATTTTATTTATTATCTTGACGGTGATCCTACGTATTTATGTTTGAATAGGCTCTATTAGAATGGTGTATTTGAGGTTTGGATTTTAAGATCATAATTAATAACCGAGGTCGGATTGTATAGTCATAACTCATAACTCTTTCTTCCCTTTATTGTTCTCAATGAAGCCAAAACTAAACAATATTTTTCTCACAAAGCGTTAATTTAAAATTTTCTACATATATTACTTGCAAAATAATTATTAATAAGTTTAACTAGGAATATAGCATACTAAATTTACAACTGACTATTTATTTTAAGATTACATTTTGTTTTGAAAAATAACATGAGCGATAATTTTTTATATCAAATTTCTTAACAAAAAAACAAACTATAAAGAAATTTAGATTCTTAAAAAAGATTATTTGGCTATGAGTCGGGTCGAGTTTAATCGGGTTAAAACGGGTTACATGTCGGTTCAGTTCGGTTTGGGTCAGGTCGGGTTTGTGGGTGAATCGGGTTTCGGGTCGGGTCGGGTCGAGTCACAAGTCGGTTCGGGTCATATCATTTCAGGTTCTATCGGTTTATCGGTTAACCTTCGGGTCGGTTCAGGTCGGTTTCAGTTCAACAAATTTACGGGTTCTATCAGGTCGGTTTTCGGATAAGTCAGGTCGGTTCTTCGGGTCGGGTCACCTTTTGCCAAAAATAAAATAAAATACTACCTTCAATACATAATGAATATAACCACGGTTAAAAGTGTTGTTAGAAGTGTTGTACGGTCTACAATAAATTTTTATTTAATTTTTTTGGCAATATGAAATGTAAAATCACTCTCATTTCCATGATTCCATCCATTTCTTCCGCAACTATGGGTAGGTCTGAGTAAAAAATCTAAACTGCATTTTTAAACCAATCCAAAAACCGAATGACGGAATCTGAATATTCGGTTTTATGTCCGGAAAGTATAGCTTAACCGCTTTTTTTTTACTGTAAAGTCGGAGCGGATCCGGTTGTAGAAACATCAATTCTGTAACAGGTATTTCAACCAGATTTTTTTTCTAAAACAAAAATAACACTAGTTCTCTACTAGCCTAACACTAATAGCCCAAACCAAAGTCGTTATTCAATCACTATGGCTTTCTATGCATTGATTGTGCTATGATTGTTAATTTAGGCGTTTATTTTCTCATTGTGCTAAAGTAATTTGTAATGATGCTGCTTGTCACGGATGTCTTCTTTCCCTAGAATTTTATACACTTTCAAGCATAAGGAGGTTGTCTAGAGAATTCCGGAAATGTGAAGACTAATCTAGAATAGCCCGGAAACTTCTAGAAACTTCCAGAGGCACAAAGGAGACTCTAGCAAGGACCGGAGACTTCTGGAACATTCCGGACCATTCCGGAACAAGCTAGAACATGGCGGAACAAGCTAGATATCTCTAGGCGTCTCTTGTACATACTAGAGTATTCTAGGATAAGCCTTGTAAATATTAGTAAGCTTTGTAGCTACTAGAATGTCCTAGAACTTGTAGGGACTAAAACTTTCCTAGGAGTCCTATAAATAGGGGTCCTTGGCATTCATTTGGGATCATCACAAAGCATTCACACAAACTCTCATTGTATACTTCAAGTGTTCATAATAAAAGCAATCTTTCCAAACTCTAAGTGTCTTAGTCTTCTTGTTCTCAAGCTAACACTTCTTTGTCCATCGACTTAGGCATTGCCTAGCATATAATAAGGGTCTTGCTTGACTTAGCTTGCAACGGACCGCAAGTTAGGTAGCACACGAGTGTGATCTTTGGGCGTAAGTTATCATCTCGTGACAAGTGGTATCAGAGCCAGGTTCGCCTGCGAAGACCATAGTTGGGAATATGTCGGGACATGACGCAAGTGCTAGCGTGGTGGAGGACGTAATGGTTGGGGGTAAGGCTACTGGAACTAACCCTCAAAAGAAGGAGACTACTAATGCTCGGATAGCACGGGTGGAACTCGCTGTGGGGGAACACCAAGATGCCTTATCCGGGATCGTGGAGAGTATGGAAGACCTTCAAGAAAAGGTTAAGGGTTTGGAGCAGGATCATCAAGACCTCAAGGGTGAGGTCCAAGGCGTGATCAATGAGCTTGCTGGTTCTTTGCGAGGAGAGTTCGCAAGTATGTTCCGTGAGCAGATGGCTCACATTGTCCAGAAGGAAGTGGCCAAGCAAACGGCTGAACTGTGTGGCCACGTTCAAGCCTTAACGGCCCAACTTACCGAGACGAAGACCGACCTTGCCTTATATCGAGCTACTGTGGCAGGGACGACCACCATTCGGGAGGCACCAAAGATTCGAGTTCCTGAACCAACAAAGTACAATGGCAAGAGAGACTCGAAGGAGATCGACAACTTCTTGTGGGGACTCGAGCAATACTCTGATGCCCTCAAGATCACCGAGGATGACATGAAGATCAAGAGTGCCACGATGTACTTAGCCGAGGATGTCATCCTTTGGTAGAGGAGACGACAAGCCGACGAGAAGAAGGGGTTGTGCCACATTAATACTTGGGATGACTTCAAGGGAGATTTCAAGAAGCAATTCTACCCCGACAACGCCGAGGAGATAGCCTTGAAGAAATTACGAGCCTTGAAGCATATGGGATCGATTCGGGAGTACGTAAAGCAATACTCCTCCCTCTTGCTAGAGATCGAGGACATGCCCGAGCACTTATCGTTCCTATACTTCATGGACGGACTACAAAGATGGGCCGAGCAAGAGTTGAAGCGTCGAAATGTCAAGACTTTAGCCGAGGCCATCAATGTAGCAGAATCTCTATACGAGCTAAAGACGGAGCCAAAGCGCGATCGGTTTGTTAAGAAGGGTGGTAACAAGGAGAAAGGTGGGGGAGCCACTACTCCTACGTCTAGCGGCACATCTACTTCTAGGTTTTCGAAGTATAAGGACAAGGGCAAGGCTAAGGAGACGTCTTTCTCGGACAGCAAGCTTAAGAACCGGGATTGCTTTCTGTGCGGAGGGCCGCACTTTGTACGGGATTGCCCACAAAAGCAGAAGTTGAATGCAATGGCGTCCGCGTACGATGAGAAGACTAGCTCCGAAGACGAAGCACGGATGGGATCTCTTCGGTTGCTAAACAAGATCGCCAAGGAGAAGCCGAAAGTGGAAGGTAAGCCTACCAAGCTCGATGTCCTTCCTCGTTCAAGTGGCTTAATATTTGTAGAGGCGGTCGTAAACGGGAAGCGCACCAAGTCGTTGTTTGATTGTGGTGCCACCCACAACTTTGTGACCAAGGAGGAGGCCACAAGGTTGGGGTTAAAATATCATAAGGAAGGAGGGTCGATGAAGGCTGTGAACTCCTCATCGATGCCTATTCATGGAATAGCTCGGAATGTACCCCTTCGTTTGGGTGAATGGGAGGGGAATGCTGACTTTACGGTGGTGAACATGGATGACTACGCCATGGTATTGGGAATGGAGTTTATCGACTCAGTGCGACCGTTGGTGTTCGAGAAGGATGGGTCCTTGACAATCACTAGTCGAGGTAATGCCCGATCAATTCCGGTCACACGTGAGCAAGTTGAAGCGAAGACGTTGTCCGCACTCCAGCTCAAGAAGGGTATAAAGCATGGTGAGGCAACATATTTGGTGGCGATGGTCGAGGAGACACCCTCATCAACATCGGAGGTGCCGATGGAGGTTCAAAGGGTCTTGAAGGAGTATCAAGACGTGATGCCGCCCGAGCTGCCTAAGAGACTTCCACCTAGGAGGGAGGTGGACCATGAGATCGAGTTGGAGCCAGGAGCTAAACCGCCAGCCATGGGTGCGTACAGAATGGCACCACCAGAATTGGAAGAGTTGCGGAGACAACTCAAGGAACTCTTGGATGCCGGCTTTATCAGGCCGTCGAAGGCCCCATATAGCGCACCAGTCTTGTTCCAGAAGAAGCATGACGGGTCCTTACGCATGTGCATCGACTATCGGGCTTTGAATAAGGTCACCGTCAAGAATAAGTACCCGATCCCTTTGGTAGCTGATCTCTTCGATCGATTGGGCAAGGCAAGGTATTTCTCTAAACTTGACCTTCGATCTGGTTATTGGAAAGTGCGTATCGCTGAGGGTGACGAGCCGAAGACTACATGTGTGACTCGGTATGGGTCATACGAGTTCTTAGTGATGCCATTTGGCCTCACCAACGCCCCAGCAACATTTTGTACGCTAATGAACAAGATATTTCACCCGTTCCTCGACAAGTTCGTGGTGGTATAGCTTGATGATATTGTGGTGTATAGCAATGACTTGCAAGAGCATGTCGAACACCTATGACAAGTATTCCAAGTCTTACGAGAGGCGGAACTCTATGTCAAGTTAGAAAAATGCTCTTTTGCACAAGAGGAGGTGTCTTTCTTGGAGCACCGAGTAAGGGGCGGGCAAATTATGATGGAGCATGACAAGATCAAGGCGATTAATGATTGGGAAGCGCCAAAGAACGTGTCGGAGCTACGTTCTTTCCTTGGGCTAGCAAATTACTATCGCCGATTCATCCAAGGCTACTCGGCCAAGGCTGCTCCCTTGACCGACCTATTGAAGAAGAAGGTCCCATGGGCGTGGGACGCTAAATGCCAGGAGGCATTTGATGGGCTTAAACGAGCGGTAACCGAGGAACCAGTGTTGGCGTTACCCGACTATAGCAAGCCATTTGAAGTCCACACAGATGCATCCGATTATGCTATTGGAGGAGTGCTCGTCCAAGACGGTCACCCAGTAGCGTTCGAATCAAGGAAGCTGAATGATGCAGAAAGAAGATATCCAGTGCATGACAAGGAGATGACTGCGATCATTCACTGTTTGCGGATATGGAGGCATTACCTACTTGGGAGCCGGATCGTGATCAAGACTGACAATGTTGCTACAAGCTACTTTCAGAATCAAAAGAAGCTCACTCCCAAGCTAGGTAGCACGGACACTTCTACTAATTAGCCGTCCCGTGTCGGACACCGTGTCGGACACACGGACACACGGACACTTATAAAATAGGAATGAGAGATCGAAAGACTAAAAAAGATTGATTAAAAGAGAGTTTGGGTGAGAAATGCTAATAAATTATAGTAAAAGTCAAAATTTACCTTCAATTATTTACATTTAATATCAAATACTAATACAAAAATAAAATCGTTCGTTATTTATAATTATAAAAAATATATTTTATTAAATTTAAATGCCGTGTCCCGTGTCCTAAATTTCACGAGATGCCGTATCAAGTGTCCGTGTCGTGTCCGTGTCCGTGTCCGTTTTGGTGCTACCTAGCTCCCAAGCAGGCACGATGGCAGGACTTCTTGGCAGAGTTCGACTATGTTATGAAGTACAAGCCGGGGAAAATCAATACGGTTGCCGATGCCCTAAGCCGAAAGACCATGTTAGCTGCCATTAGTGGTGTGGCTAACAACATGATCGAGAAAGTCCGGGAGGGACTTAACAAAGACCCCCTAGCCAAGAGCTTGGTGAATTTGGCTAAGGAGGGGAAAACCCGAAGGTTTTGGGTTGAAGACGGTGTCCTCTATACGGTGGGACATCGCTTATACTTGCCAAAGTGGGGAAACTTAAGGCGAGAAGCAATGAAGGAGTGTCATGACTCCAAGTGGGCTGGACATCCGGGGATCCAAAGGACGATGGCCTTGATCGAACAATCATTCTATTGGCCATAGATGCGGGACGATGTGGAAGCATATGTGAAGACTTGCCTTGTATGCCAACAAGACAAGAACGAGCAAAGAGTCCCAGCCGGATTACTACAACCCTTGCCGACTCCAGAGATGCCGTGGGAAAGCATATCAATGGACTTTATCTCGGCCTTACCCAAGTCAGATGGGTGCGGTTCTATCTTAGTCGTGGTGGATCGACTATCGAAGTACGGGACGTTCATACCAGCACCAAGGGACTGCACGGGTGAAGAAGCGGCAAGACTATTCTTCAAGAACGTGGTGAAGTATTGGGGACTACCACGAAGCATCGTAAGTGATCGTGATCCTCGATTCACAGCCAAGTTTTGGACGGAGCTGTTCAAATTAATGGGGTCAAGTTTGCACTTCTCGACAAGTTTTCACCCACAAACAGACGGGCAGACCGAGAGAGTCAATGCCCTTCTCGAGTTATACTTACGACACTTTGTGGGTGCCAACCACAAGGATTGGGCGAAGCTCATGGATGTGGCCCAATTCTCTTATAATCTTCAAAAGTCCGAGTCAACCGGACAAAGCCCGTTCGAGATAGTGACGGGATATCAGCCCTTAACTTCTCAAGCCATTGCAACCAGATATTCAGGCCAAAGCCCAGCAGCATTTCGGATGGCTAGAGGATGGAATGAGCAACTCGACATAGCCAAGGCGTACTTGGACAAGGCCTCGAAGAAGATGAAGAAATGGGCAGACAAGCATCGCCGGCACGTGGAGTACCAAGTAGGCGACTTGGTCATGGTGAAGTTGTTGCCGCAACAATTCAAGGCCTTCCAATCCGTGCATAAGGGACTAGTACGAAAATATGAAGGACCGTTCCCGGTCATCAAAAGGATCGGAAAGGTGTCGTATCGAGTTGAGTTGCCACCTAAACTCAAGATTCACCCCGTGTTCCACGTGAGCATGCTTAAACCATACCATGGAGACGAGGTGGATCCAAGCCGAGGGGAGTCTCAAAGGGCTCCCACAGCAGTTGTGACTTCCTATGACAAGGAAGTCGAAACAATCTTGGCGGACCGAGTCATACGGAAGCGAGGAGTCCCAAGGCAACGAGAATTCTTAATCAAGTGGAAGGGACAACCCGACAGCGAGGCGTCATGGGAAAAGGAGGCAGACCTTTGGCAATTCAAAGACTTAATCCAGCGCTTCGATGGAACTCCGTGACGAGGGCGTCAACGATTCAGGTGGGGGAGAATGTCACAGATGGCTTCTTTCCCTAGAATTTTCTACACTTTCAAGCATAAGGAGGTTGTCTAGAGAATTCCGGAAATGTGAAGACTAATCTAGAATAGCCCAGAAACTTCTAGAAACTTCCAGAGGCACAAAGGAGACTCTAGCAAGGACCGGAGACTTCTGGAACATTCCGGACCATTCCGGAACAAGCTAGAACATGGCGGAACAAGCTAGATATCTCTAGGCGTCTCTTGTACATACTAGAGTATTCTAGGATAAGCCTTGTAAATATTAGTAAGCTTTGTAGCTACTAGAATGTCCTAGAACTTGTAGGGACTAAAACTTTCCTAGGAGTCCTATAAATAGGGGTCCTTGGCATTCATTTGGGATCATCACAAAGCATTCACACAAACTCTCATTGTATACTTCAAGTGTTCATAATAAAAGCAATCTTTCCAAACTCTAAGTGTCTTAGTCTTCTTGTTCTCAAGCTAACACTTCTTTGTCCATCGACTTAGGCATTGCCTAGCATATAATAAGGGTCTTGCTTGACTTAGCTTGCAACGGACCGCAAGTTAGGTAGCACACGAGTGTGATCTTTGGGCGTAAGTTATCATCTCGTGACATGCTGCTTTCATAATTTTTCTATGTCTTTCTATTCATCTGACTATGCATGTGTTTGTCCATTGAAAAATCCTGGAAATGAAACATAGCCCATATAAATGTCTCATATTGGAGGGTTGCTGTACAAAATGTAAAAAAGAATACGCTAGTTAAATAGTGAACGACGCACGACTGATTTCGTTGAAATCGGTTAATGAAAACCGGAGCGGATAAACCGGTTTACAAAGCCGGATTTTAAATCCAGAAAAAACTGGTTAACCACCGTTCAAGTAAATAAACATTTTTTTAAAATCAGTGATCTGAACCAGTTTGCAAAACTGAAGCGGATAACCGGATATGCTCAACCCTAACTATTGACACTTTCTCATCCTCTGGTACTACCATGCCACCTCCATTAGAGATGACAAGCTGTCCTCAGATTACTGAGGGAGAGATGGAAATACCAATAACAATATCTTGTTTCAGTGACACTGGTATTGTATTACTCAATGCGTGGAGTAACTCTTTGAAGAGGTTCATTGATAGACTTATTGAAAGTACTACTTATTTCAACAAAATGTATCTTCTTTTCCCATAGACTTGGCAAAATCAACCCGATCTGAAAAGGTTGACCCTAGACCCGAAATTAACTCGAGCTGCAACACCGAAGTGTAACCCAAAACCCGAATTGATCCGCCCCGACCCCAAATTGACCCAAGCTTTATTGACCCGTAACTAACCCGTAACGAAAGACCTGATTAATTTATTACAATCAATTTTTCAAAAACTAATATAAACCCTGTCAAATCGACACACCTCCGACCCCTCCCATTTTCTCCTCTCATGTACAGATGTACTACGTAAAAAAAGGGAGAGAAAGAAAAAACAAAACCATAAAAAAACCGCAGTACACCAATATCGCATCCGTGATCCATCACACCACCAAATCCAACCACCCCAAACCACCACCACCTACCGCTACCATCGTTGGACTTTTTCCCGCCACCGATGCTCTTCTACTATACTACCAGCCTTCCCACGACCACAAACTAGACACACTTCATTATTCTACCACATTCATCGTGACGTCATCCCACACAGTAGTGCGCCGCTACAATGGCTTCCTAGACATGTTGTCTGAGCTCTCAGACATGCCACCTCACAACCTAGATGCACCTCCAATTGCGCTGCCATCGACCATCGAAAAACCACTAAAGAAAAACCCTAATTAACTCAAATGTAACTCTAAATAAAAAAAAACCATTAATTTGTTCAATAGTTCGCAAATAATGAATCAAATATATGTTTTACATCCAAAGTGTGATCCATAATCAAGAAATTTGTTTCATTTAAAATGTTGTATTTTGAACCACACAAATTTTTATTTCAGACGGGTCAAGCCTCCTCACAAAAAAGCAAGTGGGGCGGGCAGGCGAGGGATAATCTCACTTGCCCCACTTGCTTTCTTGTGAGCGAGCTTGACCCGTTTAAAGCATTTAGACGGGTTGTCCCGTCTTAAACAAGACGTGAACCATTGATAGAGTAAGGTTTATGCTTTTTTATTTTTTCGTAAATGAAAATTATTGCACAAAATGTACTGAAGTGATTAAAAAGTTTAATTTGAAATTTCTTCGTAAAAATATGGCGTTGAAATTTGCATAAAAAATTCAGAATCTAATAGTGAAGGAAATTGAAAAGTCTATTCACCACAACAAAATAAAGCTAGGGCGACTGATATTGGCAATTGCAATTAACTGCCATACTTCAATTGGCAACTAAAACTAATCGCATGTAACCAGTCGCAGACTTTGGTCGCCAAATGATTTGAGAGATACTAGTACATTATAAATAAGTTGAGATTTATAAACAAAATTAAATTTAATTTCAATTTTAAATTTTTAAGTAATACCAAACACTTAAAACTTCAACTCCAGTTTTGAATTCTCAAACATACCACTATAGTTTTATTTTAGGTATCTTCGTGAGATTCACCTAGGGTATGTTTGTTCAGTTGATCTTGTTTCAGACGGACCATTTTGGTCAGAAATAATAAGACGAGATTTTGTAACCACTTTACAGTTAGAGGTAGTCACTATTGAAAACAAGTTGATATAAACTGTGTTTACATTTTATCAAAAAGTGGGAACATAATTCCGTCTTAATTTTCAGACGGAAATGATCCGTCTGAAATGAGAATTTGCGATTTTGGATAGTAAAAGTGAAGGGAAAGGGAGGGGTGAGAGAAGGAATAGGGAAAGGGAAAGGGAAAGAAGTGAATGAATTTATTGTATCACTGGTATTCATTGTATCTTAAAAACGTAGCAAATTACAGCAAATTTGTTTGATGATGATATTCTAATTTGTACTTATTTAAAATAATCTTTTGTTTTCTATTCCTAAGTTGTAAGACCAGTCCTTTGGTATAACTTACACGGTCATCGTATAACTTTAAAGAGCAGGCAAACTGGTACCCATGTCTTAATAGACGGCTTAGGGCATGAAGGAAGTTATTTTTCCTCCAAATATTACATATTTTAAGAGAGAAATAATTTGGTTTGGAGAAAAAAAAAAGAAATTTATTTTCCTTCTCTCTCTAAACCGCACCTTCATTTTGCTAACTAAACAAAATATGGTGGATAGAGTTTGGTGCGGATGATGCTTGAGAGCATGGAAAAACCATTCCTCTTTCAAAGTATATTTACTCAAAATTCAAAGTATATACAATGACGCAAATTCTTATTTCAGATGAACCATTTTCGTTTGAAAAATATGACGAGATTATATTGCCATTTTTTGATTAAATGTAACCACAGCTTATATGAACTTGTTTTCAATATTGGTTACATCTAACTGTAAAGTGGTTACAAAATCTCATCTTATTGCTTAAGATCAAAATGATCAGTGTGAAACAAGACCAACTGATACAATAATCATCTAATAGAGTAATATAGTAATATTGTAATCTTATCTTAATATTAAAAAGCAAGTGGGTGTTATACTAGAATCTTTTACTCGACGTGCCAGCATGCCCTAAGCCGTCTATTAAGACATGGGTACCAGTTTGCCTGCTCTTTAAAGTTATACGATGACCGTGTAAGTTATACCAAAGGACTGGTCTTACAACTTAGGAATAGAAAACAAAAGATTATTTTAAATAAGTACAAATTAGAATATCATCATCAAACAAATTTGCTGTAATTTGCTACGTTTTTAAGATACAATGAATACCAGTGTTACAATTGGGGTGAATTGGTGAATGCATTTATGTAACTGAAGAGTGAAGATCAGAGCAATTTGCTACTAGGGTTCCGCTAAATTATTACTCCATATTATTTTTGAGTAAAATATCACTCTCATTATTAATAATTAATGTCATACAACAATTATAATAAAAATTAAAATAAACTGAATACAAATTTGTAGAAAGCAAACAAGACAAAAACAAAGATCGTTATTAGATAAAATCGCTTCTATATATCCCCTCTAAAATACCGTTATCTTTTTCACCGGCTAAATTAATTAATACTGCGTATTCCTTTAAAACAGAATAACAACCATCTAGAATCCTTTTTAGTATATATATTCTCTGAATTCATTCCATACTTTTTTTTTCTTCACCATATGTAATGTATATTTTAATCAAACGTATGAAATTCATTTGAAATAAGTAATACACAGTAAAAATAATTATTAACAATAACATGGATTTATATCGTACCACTTTAGTCTGTAGATATCTAATTAATTAAAGCTGGTAATTTTTCATGTACACCGTAACTAATTGACTTTTATATTAAATTTTGTTTAATTATGCAAAGATAAAATGACTACAATTTGATGTATTATTATTTTGAGACCATGGTTTCAAATCTACAAGTATTATTTTGAGTACTTGTTACATCGGAACGTTCACCACTAACATTTTTTTCCCTACATTATAATTGTCTTATTTGTCGTTTGACCAAACCAAAACCCAAAAATCCTGCAAAAATAGAATAAGAAGAAATAAAAATAAAAGAAAAGAGATAAGAAGCTCGGCCGGCTTAAGCTCTTGTGTAGGCCCCACACGGCGAATCCTCACCTAAGTCACAATCAAAACAGACATTCACTTCCATTATTTTTCCAAATCACAGCTCACTAATCTCATCTTTTCCTCTATTTGTCATTATACATTCTTTCTAATATTTTCATAATTTAAACAATACAATACTATTTTGACTTTATACAAATTTCATAAGTTGTTTAGTATATTATTATTACAATTATACTCCCTCCAATTTTTCATCTTCTTCCCTCTTTCCATATTGGGCCAATTGTGGTGATGTTCCCTCTTTCCTTATTTGTGAGTAGTTGTGTGGTCCAAATTTAATTGAATGTGGGGTAGTGTGTTTTGTGTGGTCCAAATTGATTTCCTTAATCCTTGTGTCCAAAAGAAAGGGGAAGAACATGGTAAATTGGAGGGAGTATATTAAAATGGTGATAGTGGTGAGGCCGTATATCCGTTAATTATGTTCATTGAATTAATCATTAATGACTTGTTGAATTATAATAATAAAATAAAAAGCAGCAGGAAGTAGCATATATTACATGCAAGTTTGTGCTTTCATTCCTCATCAATCCAAAATGGCTCCTTCTCTTAATTCTTCTCTTTTGTTCCTTACCATCTTAACACTTCCTCTCCTACATACAACGACATTTGCCTATCAAGAGGAGAAATCGGTGCCTCCTACTCCCGAGTATGGGAACGATAGTCTTCGTCGGGCTTATATTGCCCTTCAAGCTTGGAAGGGAGCTATGTTATCCGACCCTTCCAATTTTACGGCCAATTGGGTGGGTCACGATGTCTGCAACTATAAAGGCATTTTCTGTGCACACCTTCCTGGCTCCATATATGATCACACCACATATGTCGTTGCCAGCGTGGACCTCAACCACGCTGACATAGCCGGTCACCTTCCTGACGAACTCGGTCTTTTATCTGAGTTGGCCGTTTTCCACATTAACTCCAACAGGTTTTGTGGAACTGTCCCACCAACATTCAAAAAGATGAAGTTATTACACGAGTTGGACATAAGTAATAACCGCTTTGTTGGGAAATTCCCTCATACTTTACTCAAATTGCCCTCATTGAAGTTCCTCGATATTCGATTCAACGAGTTTGAGGGGCCCATCCCACCAGCGATATTTGAGAAACCAATGGACGCCATATTCTTGAACAATAATCGGTTCAAGTCTGGCATACCGTCAAACATTGGAAAATCCCCTGTTTCGGTGTTGGTGATAGCCAACAATGAATTGAGCGGCTGTATTCCTTCAAGCATAGGAGGTATGTACAACACACTCAATGAAATCCTTCTACTGAATAACAATCTATCTGGTTGTTTACCCGAAGAAATAGGGTCGTTACACCATGCGACCGTGTTTGATATTAGTTTCAACAAGTTGGGTGGGTCCCTTCCGTCTAGCCTTGCTGGATTGAAGAGCGTTGAAGAGTTTGATGTTGGTCACAACAGGTTTACCGGCAAGGTCTCGGAAAGTGTGTGTACACTTCCTAGCTTGAAAAACCTTACTTACTCCTATAACTACTTCACCGGCGAGTCACCTTCTTGTGACGAAGACGTGCATGGGTATCATAGCACTGGGAAGGTGGTAGACGGCTCGGAGAATTGTATTCCGGGAGAGGAACACCAGAGGTCCTCTGAAGAGTGTTCGTCACCATTAGCACATCCTGTCGACTGTAGCGCTTACGGGTGTGTTAAGAAGAAGCCTCCTGTGCACACACCTACTTATACCCCCAAGCCTCCTGTATATACCCCTTCGCCTACCGATATGGCATCCACACACTTCTATCATCCACCGCCACCACCACCAACACCATCTCCGCCACCACCACCATCACCGTCTCCACCACCACCACCATCACCGTCACCGCCACCACCACCATCACCGTCTCCACCACCACCACCATCACCGTCACCACCACCACCACCAATACACTCACCACCACCACCACCGGCATGGGACATGTCGTCGCAAGGAAGGTACCATTCTCCACCACCACCAACACCATCACCGCATCTTCCACCCGGTACCTATTACTACTCCTCACCACCGCCACCAACTAAGAAAGATTGCGACGAGAAACATGCTCCTCCGCCACCTACTTACCCTCATTAATCATCATCATTTTTCCACCATGTCATGCCTGGTAATATTTTCATTACTTTGACTACTGGGGGTTCAATGTTACAGTTTGCAGATTCTTTTTATTGTTGGGTGTATTGATCATACGAAATCAGCTGGTAAAGAAAACACAGCTAGATGGAATTTTTTTTTTAACTTGCTCTTTTGTATTTGGAATTTAATTTCCTTAGAAATGATACAGATTTATTTTCATTTTCATGTTGTTTTACTATTTTCTTGTGCTATATATATATACATTATACATACAATTGATATACGTTTTGATTTTGAGCTGGTAAAATGTTTCATTTGTGTATTTTATACACATTCACAAGTACGAGTAGTTTTTACTGGGGTTATTTGGCATTAATAATCTGAACTATAAGTAGTATTCTTATAATCTCTCAACTTCAATTATTCTCATAATAAACTGAACTATTAACCTTCTCTTCTCATAATAGACTCAGTCACCGACTACCGGCTAGTCAAGTCATCGCTTAAAAAATAATCTGAAATGATGATTAACAATAATACCCATGTCAACAGCACCAAGCCATCACTTACCTCTGATCATCAAAACATCTTTCCTAGACGTTCAGAATGTCCCCCTACCACCCCATCCACTTACCTTTATTCATCGTTGCAAACTCCTCTGACCAAGCGAAACCACCAAAACCACCATTATTTACCATTAGGGGTGATCAAAGAGACAGGCCAGCCCGGCCAGACCCGCCCTTTGGGCCACTCTAATGGCCAGCCCGCCAGCCCGACCCGCCACCTACCCGGGCCGTTCCGGGCCCCACTCACCAGGCACGATCCGCCTAAAACCCAGTCTGACCCTAGCCCGCCCTAGGCCCCCCAGCCCACCCCTCCGGACCTCTCCTTTCCCGGCCCGCCCATCCCGACCCCAGCCTGACCCGCCTGCCCACAGGGCCGGTTCCGGGCCCCCCTCCCCCAGCCCGACCTGCCCCCAGCCCGGTCCGACCCGCCTGACCCATTGGTTTGACCAGCCCTACTTACCATCATAGTTACCTACTGATACAATTCTGAGATAGGTGAGGCGCCTAAAAAAACGAGATATGCAGGAAGAGATCTTCGGCTAGTGGGACAAGAAGCATAGTCATCATCAAAGCAGGCATGAAGACGGAGTTCACTATTTGCTCGAAGAAGAATTCCCTATCTCGAAACATTTTTGTTGTACCTGACGATATGAAGGGCAGCATTCCAGTGTTCTTTTGTTGGCACATGAAGGAATTGAGCAAGTATATGAACAGAATAGGTAAGTTCAGGGCGAGTAATGGTGAGATAAACCAAGCGACCAACGAGGCGACGATATGACTGGGGTTTGTGTAGGGCAACAACTGTGGACATGCCTAGTCTGTGATTTGGCTCCATCGGGGTAGACGTAGGTTAAGAACCCAGTAGACCTGCTTCATTTAGAATATCAAGCGCGTTTTTCGTTGTGAAATAAATAACCCGGATTTACTGCAAGCAATTTCAAGCCCAAGAAAATATTTGAGTGAGCCCAAATCCTGAAAGTCCATAGACCTTAATTAGACTCCTCTAATTAATTACTAAATTACTTTTTAATTTAGTTTATAATGATCTATGTAACATGCATGCAAATATAAAGACATTTACATAAAAGAAGAAATTTTCTCACATTGATATGGAAATTATATGGGCACAACAAGAACTCCTTCCTGTTGTTCTTGAGCTATAAATATGGATGAACACAAGAAATCTCCAAACAAGAAGACCTCCTTCAAGTTGCACCAAGATGACACCAAATAATCTACCCTTATTATTAACTAGATAATAAGATAGATATAATACTACTAATATTATGACTATATTACTACACTAGTAATACTTAGTAAATATTAGTATTTGAGAGTTTTAGTGAGAAGAAGGATTTTTAGAAAGAAGTATGACAATTGAACAAAATCAAGTCCTTAGAAAAATGAACACAATGCTCATTTTAAGGCCATTTGGCCGGAATATTTAGTCCACAATTGGACTATTATTTGTTCAATTTTATCACATGCATTTGAGTGTAGTGTTGTAGAAAAGATGATGATTGTTTACTACTTGTTATGTCACTTTCAAAAAGTAACTAAAGGGTAAAAATAAGAACAAAATCATCACCATGTAACTACTACCAAAACCGGTCCATTATGGCCTAGTTTGGTCCATTTTGATTTTTGATATTTGTCTCACAAATACTTATTGATCATATGGTTAATTATCTTGTATAATTAAGTGTTAATTTGATCATATCACAATTATATGACTCAATTAAATAAATAATATGTACTTAACATTTTAAGTAATATGTTACCATTATATCAATATATAATGGGTCCCACAATGCATGGTTAATTTATTTTACAACTCCTTGTAAATATAATTAACTAATTACCTCTATCTCAAAACCTCAACTAATTTAGTAATTTAACGATTAATTACTAAGTTAAATCTTATTTAATCGTATTAAAATAAGATATAAATTTATTAGTCAATTATCGCATAATTGAAAAATAAGTTTAATCGAATTTGAGTTCTTAACTCAATTTCTAATAATTAACTCTCGTACATATCGACATTGGCGGACCCAGGGGTGCGCACAACACCCCACGTGCGCACCCATGGGTGGCGGAATTTTGTTTTTTATGAAAAAATACTGTAACAAAATCAAGATATAAAATACAAGTGTTCTAATTATCAGTATAATTAGACCGGCACAGTGGATAAGGCATTAGAGTTGAGGCTGAAGGTAGCGGGTTCAATCCTCTTCAGTAGCATTTAGTGTATCTATTTTTAATATTCCTTCCTAGAATTTTATTCCCTCTTTGTATTGATTGTTGGTTGTTTACTTGTGACTTTTGGTTGTGAATTTTGATTTTGATTCATTTATTTGTTGCTATTTCCATTAATTTGATTGTTCATTCATGAAAAAACTAAATTTAAAAGTATAGACTCCTAATTTGAGATTTGTTTTTTCATTTTTAGATTAATGAAGAAATATAAAAGTTTAGAATCTTTTTAGAATTCAGAAAGAAAGGCACATAAAATAACTTCATCATCTTCTCAAAATGATGAACTAAATAAAAATGTTTAAGAACTTCCTTTGATACCCCCTAACAACGAAAAACCTCCTTTGTTATCTCATAACAATAAAGAACCCTACTTATCATTTTGTTGTAAAACGAAGTTTAATATTTAAGCATTTTGTTGTACTGTAATTTTTTTTCCCTCTAACTATGTAAGACGAAATTTAATATTTAAGCATTTTGTGGTATTGTTATTTTTTATTTTTTATTTTTCCGATTGTGCACTCCCATTCAAAAAGCTCTAGGTCCGCCACTGCATATCGAGTATATGTAATGTACTAATTAACTGTATCGTATACAAATAATTAGTTACTATTTGGATTTCATCCTTTAGGTGTGACCGAAAGGGATCAGTTGATCACCGCCGTCAAACGACCATAACGTCAAACTCTAGTCAGCCAACCGTTATTGATTTACGTTAATCAACTGACTAATCATATATATAGTCAATAATTATCCCAATTATATTCCATAATAAGATTTATTATGTGGCGCACTATTGTGGAGGACACCTACTCCAACAACTCCTTCATGTGAAAACATGTGCTGAGATACTGTTGAAATCAGTCAATCATTGCGGAATTGTTGCCACATATAACAAGGTCAAAGACGTAGACGAGAAGATGGACTTCATGTTGGCGTAGGTGTCCTCCACAATAGTGCGCCACATAATAAATCACATTAAGGAATATAATTGGGATATTTATTAACTATATATACATGATTAGTTAGTTGATTAGCGTAAATCAGTAACGGTTGGCAGACTAGAGTTTGACGTTATTGCCGTATGACGACGGTGATCAACTGATCCCTTTAGGTCACACCTATTGTAACACACGCAAATGTACCCTATTTGTAATATAAAAATATTATACGGATACTTTTCAGCGAAATTTTAGATTTAGTCTAGAACTTAGTTTCCGTGTCTAATTTAGCAAATCCGAATTCGTATTCGGACTTTACTCGAAATTCCGTGTGAGTTACATCTTAAGGCGCTTTTGGGCTTTTTCCCCCATATTTTTCCACTCACCTTTATATCCACATTTTCCCTCATCTTTTCCACTTACTTCTTCTTCCTCACCAAGCCACCAAACCCTAAACCCCATTTATGGATCAACTCAAACTCTTCACTACTCCTCCATTCCTCACTCAAATCTCTTTATTTTCATCTTAATCTTCCGCTCTCATCGTCCTCTACCTCGTGTGGTAATAAAATTACCGTCTTTCTCATTTTCAATTTTTCCGTCTTTCTCAAAGGTGAATTATATTCATCTTTTGTCGTCTTTGTATAGGTGGAGACCTTCAAGACCCCGATAAGGATTACTACCTAGTGGAGGAAGACTTAGAAATCGATTGAAGACGCGTAAAGGTAACGGTGAAGGGTTACTCGATATCAATACGTGTTTTATATGCTTTAGTTGATGTTTATAAAATGTCTAGTGACATTTATTAGATTCGTAATAGCTTGATGTTAGTAAATGTGTTGGAATTGGATGTGTAGATATGGAAATTGTGTTAGTTGATGATAGTTGATGTTTGTTGATGATTATGGATGATTCTTATTGATGTGTAATGACTTTCGTGTACATGTAGTCCCAGCCGGCCGACCGGCCGCCGGTAAGCTGACCGGCTGGGAGTTGGCTGATGTGAAATTGGTGTTACGTGATGATTTTGGTGTTATGTAGGTCTCAGCTGGCCGACTGTCTGCCGGTCAGCTGACCGGCAGAGACACAACCCTTTCCTTCCTCTTATTTTTCATATAACATATGATCCAGCTGGGTAGCCGGCAGCCGGTCCACTTGACCGGCTGGATCATGCTGTATTTTCGATAATTTCCAAATGTTACTGAGGCGCCAGCCGGGTAGCCGGCAACCGGTCACCCTGACCGGCTGGCACACGCTGCCTTTCCCCTTTTATTCTTTTCTTATACTTTCATTTATAATAGTTTGAACGGTTCAATTGTCGTATAAATTTATGTAATAGCTTTAAATATTCATGTTTAGATTACATGATATTCCATTTGCTTATATCACATGTTTTATGATGGTTTTTGATATGTCCCCCCTTTGAGTCGGTTTTACATATGTTATGATTTGAGCACTAATTGTTAAGTGCTATGAACTCTCATTCCCAGGCTACCTCCTCGCTCGTTAGACTGGAATGTCGGAATGAGGAGATGTATCCTTAATGCTTAAATGCATGTTTTAGTGGGGATATGACGACGTTGTTGGGAGGCGAGTGCTTTGCGTGGATCGACCCGGCCGTCAAATGTCGTATACTTGCGAGGTGGTGTTATTGCATGTAGCGTACCGCTTGTTTATGATGCTTGTGCTCTTTCCGCCTCTTTCGTGAAGGTTGACCGAATTTGGGGTACTCGGCTTCTATGTTTAACCGAGTCTTGGATGCGAAATGTTTATCGCATGTCGAATAGGAAAATGTGATTCCGAGAGTCTGGCCAGGTTTAGACTAGGACCGTATTATTATCGTCGTCCTACCGGGAGGAAATGAGTCTACATATACGAAATGTTAATCGTGTATGCGTTCAGGGAAATGTTTATCCCGTGGATGCGATTTTAACCATACTTGCTTGTACATGGTGCTAGTTCGTGTCATTTACCGTGAGAGATGTTGTCAACGTATTCGTACGTTTGGATGGATGGTTATATGTTGATTATTTGTGACCGTTGGATGACTTGGCGTGGTTTATATGTCGAGTCTCTATCTTATCAAGTATATGCCGGTATAGGTGAGATGCAAGCCCTAGTGAGTATATAGTTTCCTAAGAGTGTCTTCCCCGAGTCTGTTTATAATCTGATGCGTACAGTTTATATGTCGAGTTCTATCTTATCAAGTATATGCCGCTAACGGTGAGATGTAAGCCCTAGTGAGTTTGTCTATAATCTGATGATTACAGTTTTGTACTTCATGTGCCTATATCTTAAATATTGAAATGCGTATTTATCCTTCTCGTAATTCACATGTATATTTATATATGTATGCTTCTACTTATGTATTTCCGTTTAAGTATGTTATTTGTGATATGGCTGGGAGAACCCGGAGTTACTCCCCACTGACTGTTGCGTTCATGTTTTCATGGATGAACAGGTTGCTTGGATGGATTTTGCTTGTTGTTTTTGGGTTCGGGTGTGAGCTAGCAGGCGTTGGCCTTGACGATTCACCCCTAGACGTTTCTTAGCTAGTTTGCTAATAACTTTTTCTTTGATCACGTTTTGAGAGATTACGTCTCTTTGTAGTATATCCTATTTTAGTTTGTATTTATTTGACATTACTCGTACTTTTAATTTGGCATGTAAAAGGTTTTAAAAATACCGTATTTTCCGCGATATAAATCGCATGCTTGTTATGTTTTATTTCCGCTATCGCGAGGGTTGTCACAGTTGGTATCAGAGCCTATGACGCTCCCGACACACACACATGAACCCTAAATTTAAATTACTTGACCAAGGAATAATGAATGAGAGATGGGTAGACTTAACCTAATATGGTAGTCTTTGGTGTACTTGATGTTTGTTAGGTTCTAACTTGTTTGTTGATTGTGTTGAGTGATGTTATGTTTGTTTGTATCAACCCTCTTGAGGTGGACCGTATGTTGGCAAGAAGAAGTAATCTTTGGCCGAAGATTGAAGATTGACGAGCCTATTTGAAGTTTACTTCTCCCTCATCGATGATGTCTCTTGCCTTTAGTGTACCTTTTCCCCTCATTCTATCTAGGTGCTTCTTTCTCTTCCAACCTGTTTACCTCTTGGAAATTACTCTTGATAGTTTCCGCCATCTTACTATCGGTATCCTTACCTTCCTCATGTAACATTTTTGTGGATGTCATACCTATTTGTTTGTGGTATATTATACTTGGTCGGAAAAACTTTGAACTTTGTGGAATATTAGTGTTTGTTAGAATGAATTTGTGATTTGAGGAGAATGGTGTAGATCTAAATTCACCCTATAGTGGTGATTGGTTGTATCTCTGAGGAAAGATGGTAAGATAAGTTCGATGATTTTAATGCTTAATGCTTGCCATGACTCATGTGTGAATAGTTCATGGTATTTGATGGTGTAAGGTTGAATGAGTTGGCTAGGACTCCTTAACCCATTAGTGATTAAATCTTTTGAACTTAGGAGTTTGAATGATGCCTTGAGGTGTAAAATGCTTTTGAGACTAAGTGACTTCTGGTGGATTATGGTGTATGTGTTAGAGTATACGCTTGGTGGAAAAGTACTTGGCGATAATTCTTGGATTTAAAAATATGATCTTATATCATGGTATCGGAGACTTGGTTGAGGTAGTACGTCGTCATGATAGATTAAACCATGTTACTTAAGGATTATGGCATGAGTGGAATTTGATTAGATTGGCTATGACGGTAATGCCTTAAGATGTTCTACCTTGTGGGCCATAAGAGTTGAAAAGAGATTAGTACGAAGAATTCCTTGTTAGTCCTTCGGTTTTGAAACGTTTGAGAATGTGTCAAATTTTGGAGTTGAGAGAATGTTACTATGCTTGAGTTGCAATTCCGCAATTGGGAATCCGTGTTATATAAAAGGATGGATGAATTGGATTGTAATCGATTTGTTAAAACTAGGTGTACCTTACTTTGATAATTTGTGGTACGAGGGTCCCTTGTAAGAGACCTTTGTTATTGGGATGAGTTGCGTTGCTATCACCCTGTGTCTGAAAGGAGAAATTTTGTGGATTAATCCTTAAACCTTTACTCGTACCATTATCCCTTTCCATTTCCTTTCATGCAAGTTCCTACTAAGCCTTATTCCCAGGAAAATGTTTTCTCTTATCTTTTTCTTTGCTTGGCTATCTTCATAGCTATATCTGTAACAACCCGAAAAGTACCCAATTTGTCTAAGTAAAATATCTTATGGATACTTTTCAGCAGACTTAAGTTTTTAAAATAGAATTTATTGTTTCGAGTCGTATTTTGAAATTCCGAGTTCGTATTTGGAATTTCTGAGAGATTTCATGAAAATCCCGTTTTAGTCATCTTTGACTTTTCTTGACTTTTAAGTCGTCTTTGACTTTTCTTGACTTTTTAAAGTCGTCATTGACTTTTCTTGACTTTTAAGTCGTCATAAACTTTTCTTGACTTTTAAGTCATCTTTGACTTTTCTTGACTTTTAAGTCGACTTTGACTTTCGTTGACTTTTCCAACTCACCTCGTAAATTGAAAGACCGAAATTTTATTTTGAAAAAAATATAAATTTAATTTATTTTTATTATGATTTATTTGAATTTATGATAATTTAATTATTTTGAATTTATTCGGAATTAAAGAATAACTTTTACGGTTTAATCCCGAACATCATTTAACTATTCCCGAGTCATCTTAAATCCCGAAACAAACCCGAACCCCGACTTTGGCATGAGTCACACGCCCATGTCATCTTTTTTCACTCACTTTAGGATATTTTCATTATTTTGATTAATCTAATAATAATATCTTAGATATTTATACTTTATCGATCCGTCAACGGAAATTACGCAAATCGTTTACAAAACAGACCCGACAATCACTAAACCACACGGCTCTCCTACCCTCTCTTAGGCCTTGATATTTTCATTTCTTTTGATTACAATAACATAATATCTTGATATTTAATTTAATTAACTTAATATCTAATTAATTATCTTATTATAATAATAAAACCCGAGTCAATTCCGTAACAACAATTTCAAAACCCGACTCATTATTTCTTCTATATG
Source organism: Heliosperma pusillum (assembly GCA_022085475.1). Classification (NCBI taxonomy): domain Eukaryota; kingdom Viridiplantae; phylum Streptophyta; class Magnoliopsida; order Caryophyllales; family Caryophyllaceae; genus Heliosperma; species Heliosperma pusillum. The sequence continues at coordinate 51,205 of JAIUZE010018139.1, forward strand.
TACACGGCTCACACTCCATCATTACTCACTAACAACTTTTCATTTTACAATAAATCAAATTAAGATCTAATTAACACTTTCTTTAATATAATCAAAATCGTTCTTCATGTTCTTGAGCGTTCTTCATCGTTCTTGAGCAAAATCGTCACAAAACATTCGTTACTTGTTCAAATCCGTCCTAACTTATATTTCTAGAATCTCCTCTTCGCTCTCCATCTTCAAGTACGGTTTATTTTCAATTCCGGCAAAATCGTTTTCAACACTTTAATTATGGAAAATCAAGTTTTTAATTCTAATAATGTTTTTCTTGTCATTTATTATAGGGGAAGATTTTGAAGACGACTTTGGTGACTCGTATGTTTTAGGAGAAGATTAGAAGACGGGTTTCTTATTTTCTTAGTTCTTATTATTTTGGTGCTACTTGATTTTTTGCTAGCTAAGGTAACAATTCCGATTTACTCGACGAATTAATGTCACAAATCTTTGTTTTAGTTCATGTTATTGTTACTTATGATTTTTAGTTAGTAACATGCTAAGTAGTGGTTATTATTATGTTTTATGAATTTATAACATGTTGGTTGTTCTTGACATAGTTGGATGATTTATTTAAAATCATGATTTTTGTATGGATGATTATTAAATGGGTTGTTAAAATGGTTGTTGTTAATTAAAATCATGTTAGAATTAATTTGGATTGGTGGTTGTTGAAACCGTGTAGGGTGGCCGTGTAAACCAGCCCAAACCAGGCCTGTTCAGGACGGTTCAGGCCGGTTCAGGCCCGGTCCAGGCCGGTCTGGGTTGGTCCATGGTGGGTCCGGGGTTGGTCCTTGGGAGTTGTGTCGATACGTGTTTGTTTTGTTGTTGTTTTGACGGGTTTTAAATATGTTAAGCATGGGGGAAATATTAAGAAACGGTTTTTAGTAAAGTCGATAAAAAAAACCCAAAACAGCCCAAACCAGGCCCGTGGGCCCAGTCCAGGCCGTGTCAAATTCGGCCCAAGTCAGCCCATGAATTTTCCCTTTGGACATGTGACGGTTTTTGAGTTATTGCTATTTTATCGTGTTTTGTAATATTTAGCAAGTGGGAAATGTTAATAAGTAAAATATTTAATTAAAAAGGTTTTTCAAAAAATTATTATTTCTCACATGTTAGAAATTATAATACGAGATTATAGTTTAATTTGATATCCTTTAAGTCAAGCGGGTTTTAGTAAGATTAAATAATTCACATGTTAGAAGTTTTAATAAAATAACATGTAATGAATATGATGATTTTTATGATCAAGTCTATGTGGTAAAGACTCTGTTTCTAGCCGGTTTAACCAAACGGGTTTGGTCAAACTAAGATCTAGTCAGCCCCGTTTTGACTGATGACCCGTCGCGGGACTCGGGTCGGGGATTTGTCTTCACGTAAGGTTTTATTTAATTATTGAATTAGCCTTAGTAGATATGAGGCGATATGATATTTGAATATGATTTATATGCAATTAGTCACATGATAGGAAGTTTTCCCTGTGACTGTTTGATTATATGGTTGGTGTCGTGTTGACTAAGTACCCATAGAGAATTATGAGTATATGGCGTCTTGACCATTCTAATTATAAATGAGTATCTTGGACCATGACATTGATAGGCCGTACTATCTTTAACGAGCATATGTTCACCGTCGATAGCTTTTGTGTCCCGGCTTGGTGGGTTTATATCCAAGGCGGGGCATGGTTGCCTAAGAGTTCCACTTTGGGAATGGAGCCAGCTTAAGTACTAGCCATCTCTTCTTAGGGGGTCGCCTAGTAGAGTTTCTCATGTACGGTTATGTCATGGGACGGGGAATGGAATAGCTGTTGTCGCTAGGTCTGATCAGTCTAGGACTAGGATGTTTTCCTACCTTGTGGGATAGCCTCGAGTTACAGAAGTCGACTATTGACTGTTCTAAGAACTTATGCCTGTTTCTAGAAGTATTGGTCTTTCATGTTTGTATGATTCTATGAGTTCTAGAAGGTGAGATGCAAGCCGGCTAGGATTGATAGAGTTTGGATTACCGGTGGTTAACTGATTCACATGATTACGTGTTGATTAGGGTTTGAGTGTATCATGGCCATGTTTCTGAGAGGAACCTCTGAGCTAGCATACCAGCTTCCCT
>JAIUZE010018140.1:0-45887 GCA_022085475.1 Heliosperma pusillum
ATTTTACACTTATTACAAAAAACCGTTTCTTAATTATTTCCCGCATGCTTAACTTAATTAAAACCCGTCAAAACAACCACATAACAATCAAACATCGACACAACCCAAAGACCAAAACCCGGACCCACCTTGGACCAGCCCAGACCGGGTCTGAACCGGCCTGGACCGGCCGGTCTGGTCCGGCTCACCACCACCACTATTTCCGGCCACCACTTAAAACAACCACCCCAAATTCCACATTAATTCTAACATGTTTTTAATTAACAACATCCATTTTTAAACAATCAAAACAACCATCAATCATACAAAATCATGATTATGAAGAATCATCCAAATTCATCAAGAACAACCAACATGTTATAAAATCATAAAACACCATAATAACTACTACTTAACATGTTACTAACTAAAAATCATAAAATCAAAATAATATGAACAAAAACTAAAGATGAACCAAAACTAAAGAAAAACCAAAGCTACTAAGGTATGTAACATCTATTCGTCGAGTAACTCGGAATCGTTACCTTAGCTAGAAAAATCAATTAGCACCAAAATAAGAAGTATAAACTAAGAAACCCGTCTTCTAATCTTCCCCTAATATATACGAGTCACCAAACTCGTCTTCAAAATCTTCCCCTATAAGAAATGACAAGAAAAACATTATTAGAATTAAAACTTGATTTTCCATAATTAAAGTGTTGAAAACGATTTTGACGGAATTGAAATTAAACGTACTTGAAGATGGAGAGCGAAGAGGAGATTCTAGAAATATAAGGATTAGGACGGATTTAATTAAGAAATGAAGATTTATGAAGGTTTTGCTCAAGAACGATGAAGAACAAATGATGAACGACGAAGAACACGAAGAACGATCAAAGAAAGTGATATTTTGATCTTATTTTGATTTGTTGTAAAATGAAAAGTTGTTTGTGAGTAAAGAGTGTGGGTTGAGCCGTGTGTTTATAGACAAATAAGGATGTCGGGTTTTGAAATTGTTGTTACGTAATTGACTCGCGTTTAATAATTATTTTACGATAATCGCTTAATATAATTAACGATAAAGTTAATTAACTAAATATTATGCTATTAATAATCAAAAGAAATGAAAATATCAAGGCTTAAGAGTGGGTAAGGGAGCCGTGTAGTCTTGTGATTGTCGGGTCAGATTTCGAGCGTTTTGCGTAATTTTTGTTAACTGATCGATAAAGTGAAATAATATCTAGATATTATGATATATTAATCAAAAGAAATGAAAATATCAAGGCTATTAGAGGAGAGGAAAGGAGAGGAGAGCCGTGTGGGTTTGTGGCTTGTCGGGTCTGATTTTTCTCGATTTGCGTAATCTCCGTTGACGGATCGATAAAGTAACAAATATCTAAGATATTTGTATTAGTTTAATCGAAAGAATTAAAATATCTCAAGTGAGTGGAAAACGATGAAATGGGCGCGTGACTCATGCCAAAGTCGAGTTTCGAGTTTGTTACGGGATTTACGATGAGTCGGGAATAGTTAAATGACGTTCGGTTTAAAACCGTAAAAGTTATTCTTTAAATTCCGAATAAATTCAAAATAATTATATTAAATTATGATAAATCTTAATAAATCTAAATAAAAATAAATCAAAAATATTATTTTTTTAAATAAAATTTCGGTCTTCAAACTTATGCGGCGAGTCGGGAAAAAGTCAACGGAAGTCAAAGTTGACTGAAAAGTTCGAGAAAAGTCGAAGATGACTTAAAAGTCAAGAAAAAGTTTATGACGACTTAAAAGTCAAGAAAAGTCGATGACGACTTTTAAAAAGTCAAGGAAAGTCAAAGACGACTTAAAAGTCAAGAAAAGTCAAAGATGACTAAAAACGGTCTTTTCATGAAATCCCTCAAAAATTCAAAATACGAACGCGGAATTTCAAAATAAGACTCGGAACAAAAATTCCTATTTTAAAAACTTAAGTTCTACTGAAAAGTGTTAGTAAATATTTTTACTAGAAAAATTGGTATTTTTCGGGTTGTTACAACATGAAAAGACTATACTATGTAGCATAAATACAACACTCTGAAAACAGCAAGACAAGACAACACTCATTAAACGAAAGATGTCGGACAATTTTAATAATTAAACAAACCATGAAATACAACAGTTTGAAAATGAATTGACAACACTCTGAAAACAGCAATACTAGACAACACTCGAAAAACGAAAGACAACACTCTAAAACGACAAGACAACACTCTGAAAACGAAAAGACAACACTCTGAAAAATGACAAGACAACACTCTGAAAACGACAAGACAACACTCTGAAAACGAATAGACAACACTCTTAAAACGACAAGACAACTCTCTGAAAATGAAAATACAACACTCTTAAAACGAAAAGACAAGACTCTAGTTGTTTTGCAAGTCATGAAGTAGTGATAATTTCCATTGTTCTTCCGACGGTGTTAAATCATTCCTTGATTGTAGAGATTGATATGCATTCCACTTGTAAATCCTTTCGTCTAGCTTAATCTTTTGTTGGGTGACCGCTAATTGCTGAGCCCTCATCTCCATCTTTTTATCCTGATAATTTTTCCTTTCCCATTGCAGTTCTGCATCATTGGTCTTCTTGTCACCATAACGATTACCCAAACGGTCAATGCTTTCAGCCAAATAGGCAACATCACCTACTTTCATTTTCCCTGTATTCTTTTTAGCTGCTTTTATACCCTGAGGACGTTGCCTGCCCATACCTTCTTCATCGTCTCCACTATTTGGTGTGGGAAATCCGCCATCATTAAGCCGAAATCTCTTACCACTGCCATTTGAGTCAGGGTCACTACCAAATGTAGGAGTATCTCAGGATATTCTTCAACATCAACAGACATAGTTTTTTTAGACTTATTTTTTCGAGAATTATTGCTTGCACTGATCCCAATATTGTCGTTAACATAGCCTCCGACAACTTCTTGCCATTTCCGATATTTTTTTAACAAAACCCATGCACGTTCAAATTGAAATTTACCATGGCTATCATTATGAATTTTGTGAGCTTCTTGAATTACGTATTCCTCATTCATTCCACTAAACTTTCTCCTTTGAGCTTCTTCATAGCAACCAACCCATTTCATAACCCCGGCTGATATTCTACGAAAGCGACCACCCAACATTCCTGGGTTTCGAGGTTTAATTTTCGTTGGATTCGCTTGGCGTGCCAAATCAAAAACCAATTTGACTTTGACCCATAGCGCTTCTTTCTTTTGATTGGTGTCAATTACATTATCAGTTGAATGTCTCATAAAAGAGGAAATTAGAGCTTCATCTTCTTCCATTAACCATCTTAATGGTTGTTTTTTAGAATTTTGAGCTACCCCTTCAACAACTACAATCTCTTCGCTCTCTTCAACGACGATATTATCCTCATCACACATAGAATTTTGAGATATATTACAGTTCAAAGAGCTTGTGTTATTTGACGGCGTTTGTGATGAAAATCGTGGATAATTCTCTAGATTATTTGAATAAGTTTGGTCATATTGTGGGGAAGGATTATAACTCTGAGTTGGATTATAACTCTGAGTTGGATTATAACTCTGATTTGGATTATAACTCCTGGTTGGATTATTTTGTGGCGGGACTATAATAGTATCTTCTCTAATTTTTCTAAAAATTTCTCTCATTTGAATTTCCAAATTATCCATGACAAGAATTAAATTAAATTAGATGATGTTTTTAGATAGTATAGGAAAGAAAACAAACAATAAAAGGAGAGGTGTGTTGATATATGTCAATATTATTGGCTATTTATAGGGGAGAAAATAGAAATTATCAATCCATTTTTATCCAATATTATCTAAAAATCTTATCCGTAATCTGTATAGACCCAACAATTATCAAACAAGTCAGATATCAACATCAATCCAATCTTATCCGCAATCTTATCCAATCTTATCCGCAATCTTGTTCAACGAACAGGATCGAACAAACGAGATATCATCAATCCAATTTTATACAATCTTATCCGTAGACATCTTTATTTGTTAAGTTAACTTTGCATTTGTATTTACCATATAAAAGTCGGTTTTATTATTTAAAAAAACAAGACGTTTTTTTTATAAAAAAAATATATATTCCATGACTAATTATAAAACATAAAAGACATAACATTTAAAACATTATTTTACAAGGCTACATTAATACAATATTTAAAAAAACAAACTATATATTACATAGATAAATTAAAGGCAAGAAGACATAAAATGATAAAAGAACACAAATTCTCATTTGTGACAGGCACTTTTATAGTCACTAAATTTGTTAAAATTATAGTCACTAAATCAAAGTACGAAGAGAAGGAGAAATGTCCATATATATGTCAATAGTACTACCTAATTGTAAAGAAAAAATAGAGATTATGGTGTAATTATTTTTTCAAAAAAAAAAACAATCACATTTTATTTATTAGCAAAAATAAGAAATTGGTTTAGAAATAATTTGCATGTATACGTATTTGTTTAAACCTAACCCTCCATATTCATGATGAATATATTCCCAAAGAAAGAAAATTCCCAAAGAAAGAAAAAAGAAAGCATGGTGTGCATCATGAGGTCCAGTTTCACGCAGCATTTTGTTCCTCGCATTTGAGCGCAGCTTCCTCTTCCTACAATTAACGCGCAAGTAAAATCATCATTGGACCACCACTTTCTTACTTCCTCAATTTCCTGCTGAGTCTCTTCCTCGCTGTTGGAGATGGCCTGAGTGAGCTAAAGCCGCAATTTTTATGAAGAGAAAGAAATGGTAATCAAAATAACTGGCAAAATTGAAATGGATGAAGTATACTTCTACGAGGCAGTAAGTACTAAAGTACATCAATGTAAAATATCACAAATTCTCATTTGTGACGGACCGACCCGTCGCAAGCTTGCGACGGGTCAATTCGCTCTCACAAAGTGCAAGTGGGGGTGCAAGTGGGTGGGAAATGGAGCCCCCCACTTGCACCCCACTTGCAACTTTGTGAGAGGGAATTGACCCGTCGCAAGCTTGCGACGGATCGGTCCGTCACAAGCAAGACTTGCTGGTAAAATATAGGTACGATAAATAATTTTGATAAAAAAATTGTCTCTATATACCAAAGAAAACATATTGAGTCAATTTGTTTTAATAGATATGTATATAAATTACGGCGTTTATTTTACACGATTTTTACTCATTTCAGTACTTTTTACCCAAAACTTTCTATTTGTCTACCTTTATTAAATAACTTCAAACCTCTACCTTCTCTCTAAGATCAAGTCACCTCTTTCAACCTCCTTCAAATTCCTCTATTATGAACTATAAATCAAGTATAGAGCAGATATTTAATTCATTAGTACATTATTAATAATTAAATTGACTCTTTGTTATAGTTTTTTTCGTTTATTAATTAGGGTTTATGTTACAAAAGGACTAATTCATTAGTAAATTATAAATTGTGTTATATTGCGTTGTCTATTTCTTAATTGTATGTCGCCGGAGACATGTGAATATGGTCACCTGTGGTGGTGTTGTTGGTGGTGGGTCGATGGCCGTTGTGGTGATACGTGTTTAATTACGTATTACATTTTGATTTAAAAAAAAAAGAACAAATGAAAGAAATTCACAAAATTCAATGTTGTGTAGTACACATGGGTGAAAGCACTGAAATGTAATACAGAACATAGGCAACTAACAAACTGAACACCAACCCTACGCAACACCCAAACCTACCCACGCTGACCCACCTCTACAACCCCATCGTTGGCACTCAGGTCGGTCGGTCGGTCGGTCGGTCGGCGTCATCCCTCCCTGACGGCGACCAGTACAACCACTCTAACCCACCAGGTTTCCGTACCCCCACACAATCACCTTCACCCAACGCCGGCGAATCACCGTCGGCGACCTATTACGCCGCGACCCTCCTCCCCCAACGACAACAACAGTTAGCCGGAAATAGGATAAGGTGAAATTAGAGGAAAATGGGTATGTGAGATTAGATGGAATAAATTAGAGAGAAATTATAGAGGGGGAAAATGAGAGGAGAAATGTGAGGGGTATAAATGTCAATAGTGTACTGAAATGAGTAAAATGTGTACTGAGTAAATGCTTTCTAAAAGCTAGGAATTTATGGATTATTTGTAATTAATAATTTTGACTTCTAATAGTAGTAAAAATATTTGATTGGGTAAATTATATTCTTAAAAATAAGAATTGAGTTTCATTATACGTTAGGAGAAATTTTAGGGTCAATTTGCTACATTTATATGTTCAGAGGCTAAATTGCACATAATATCAAATACTCCGTATATGGGGATAATTTGTTATATTTTTCATTTCCGGGGATGTATTATAACTAGGGATGATGATAGGATATATCGCACACCTATGCAAAGATAAATTTCCCTAGACACAAATAAATGTAGTACGAGGGGTCGAACACAAGGAGACGGGAAGTTCGTTATGAAATGCTATGAATGGACTACTATCAAAGTCGGTTTAACGGTTTGGTTTGGTTTGGTGTTTAGCTAACTATGATGCAAATCAAATAATATTAAAAGAGTCTAGGGGAGTCGGGTCACTCATGCAAATACGTAAATGCTCATGTTAAACATAGGAATTCTTGACATTGTTAATTGTTTAGGCTAAAGACGCTCATCTCTCGATATTAGTGCCAACCTTAGGTCTAGTCCTAGAGAACTTTTGTTATAACTAGAGTCGTCCTACTACACATGCTTAGTCTAATCCGATTCCGTGCCTCTCGACTTGCAGAATGAATTAAAAAATTTAATCAATGCAATTGGCCAAATAATAAAGATTAACAAAACAATACAAGCGTGTGATAGAAACAATTTATCAATATTAGTTCATCCTTATTTTAACATTTACAACTTACTAATTATGCATGGCTTCCTTAATCCCTAGACAAATGAAACTACTCACTCATGTTGATAATTAGACTAATAGTATTTGATATAATAAGCATGATGAATATAAGGTGATAAAGCAAAACAACTTGTTAATAAAATGTGCTACACTAAGTGAATTAAAACTAACAATTCTAATGTAGAAAACAATGAAACTATGATTAACTAATGTTACGATTAACTAAATGATTTGTAAGGTCAATGAGTGAAGTGAATACTAACATAAAACTAGAATTAGGATTACCGCAATAGAGAAATATAACTCGGAAATGAAGAACAAATAACCCAAATGCTTGAATGGAAACATTGTAATACAACTTCAAAATGTAACCAAATGTTGACAAAGTAATAACTAAATGTTTAACTAGATATAAAACTAAGAGAAACTTGTGCTTAAACTAAGGAAAATGTAATGAAAAGATATGAGTAAGGATGTGAAAGATGTGTGTAAGATATGAAAAGATGTGAAAAAAAGATATCCGTAAGTGTCGAAGTCCCTCTCCTTTATATAGGGAGAGGGACTTGAAACGTAAGATTTCACAGAAGCCAAACCCCGATCGGGGAATGGGAACCCCGATCGGGGTTTCCTTAATCCGGGTATTTTTGCTTAAATGCTCCATTTAATGCTTAAGGAATCCTAAGCTATGCCTTTAAACACCTTAATTCTCCGGTTAATTACATAGTTTAGGGTTTCCTTGAGCATGTAAAGGAGCATCTTATGCTTGAGTTGTGGCCTCCTTGCTTTGGGCTTCATTTTTAGTTTTTTTCATTTCAATCCATTTCACAAATCTTCATGTTTGGCTTGTCATTCTCCTTTCATGGTCCATTTTTCTTCCATTAGCTTGTTGGACTTTGGTGCTTGTTAATTGTGTTAGGAAAAAGCCTCTAAATGCTTAGATTCCTACAAAACATAGCAAAAACGAGCAATGCACCTCGAACACGTAATTAGCTCACAAATATACTAAGCAAAGTATAATAATCATGTAAAATCGAGCTAAATTAGGGAGTAAAATCATATAAAACTAGACATATCATATGACAATGGATCCCGAATTCTGCCTCTATCCAAATCCGACCAATATTTTGAATCAAGTGGATAAGAAATAGTAAAATTATATCATTTTCTTAAAGTTTTTTTATAAACTAAGCAGTCATTTCTTTCTCATTAACATATTTAATAGCAACAAATTCATTGTTATAGCTACCGTATTTCCATATCTTTACAACTTTATTTTTATTATTTATATTCTAATATAAAAAAAATATATGTTAAATTATAGTATAACCCAAAAACTACTCACTCCATCCCGGTCATTTGTTGTCTTATTGCTTTTTTGGGTGCCTCAGTCATTTGTTGTCCTTTTAATATTAGGAAAGTTTTCTATAAGCAACTTGAACTCTCAAAGGGACTATTTTCCACTTGTCATCCACTAAGTAAAACCACAAATGGTCTCTTACTCTTTCCTTGTCTTTGTGCCAAAACGAAAGGATAACAAATGACCAGAACGGAGGCGGTAATATTTTAATATTGAAAAAGTGACTTTTGTTACCATAAAAATGATACAGTACAGATCCAAATCCCGTCAAGATCATATGGGTCAGGATTAGAGTTGGCAGTCGGGCCAAATGCACGACGGGCGGCACGGGTCCGGCACGAATCCGACCCAACACGGCACGAGCCCGAGCGAAAGTTCGGACCGGCACGGGTCCGGCACGACGGGTAGGGAGGCGGGCCACGACGCGGCTAATAGAGAAATCCCCGTGCCAAGGCACGGCCCGGCACGGGCACGGGGTGGCACGGCCCGAGATAGGCACGGCGGGCCTGACACGGCGGCACGGTCCAAGCACGGGGTCTCATTCGAATTTATAATTAATTACGTTAATATTTATAATTAATTACATTAATATTTAGTTGATTCTACATTATTAATTAAGTAACTAATAAATTATATATTTTTAAATCATTATTAATATTTCTTATTCATTATTCATAAATTATTTATTAAAAAATCAATTATTTTTTAAAAAAAAATTACATTGGGCCGGCCCGGGTCAGGCACGACCGAGCCCACGGGCTAGGCACGACACGGGCCCGATTTTCCCAGGACAATGGCCGGGCTGCGGCAGCGAGTAGAGGTGGTCGGGCCGGCACGGCACGACCCAGTGCACCGACAGACCGGGCCTGGACCGGGCCAAAATTTGGGGTTGGCACGACAGGCCGGGGTGCGGGCCGGCACGGCACGGCACGGTCCACCGCCTACTCTAGTCAGGATATAGATCTGAGAATTTTAAACCTTGTGAATATGAGTTAAATATAAATCCCTATAATTATAAGGATATGGATAATGATCCTATCCAGATCATACTCATTGCCAACCTATCCATATTATTATACTCATTGTCATCCCTAATTATGATTGTTATGTAATTTTTGTTTTTTGTAATAAAGTTTTCGAATTTTGTTTTAAAGATGATGAATTTTAATATAAAGTTGTTTGAGCTCGTTCACATAAACATTAAGCAAAAACAAATACAATATTACTCAAAAACTTGTTGGAATAATAAGGTCCCTCCAAATGGGGCCCACATGCATTAAATGCAATGAAGAAAAATGGGTTTGCTAGAGAATGCATGCTACCTTACTACTATGCGTAGGACGGTGTGTAGTAGGACGGTGTTAATGTACAAGTTTGTCAACCCGCATAGATCAGTTGTAAAACATACAGTGTCAAGGAGTACTATAAATACCAAGGTGCGAAGCATTGCAAAATCATCCACAACAATCCCAGCAAACACATAAACCAGTGAGTGAGAAATAAGAGCCATCACTTACTGAGAGTGTGAGAGAAATACAGAGAGTTTGAGAGTTAGTGTGGTACTGCTCAAATAATCATTTCAGTACGGTATCCAGCCGGAAAGGCGTAAAATCTCCGACTGAGTCCCACACACATATTTAGAGTATTATTTATGAGGGCCCGAGTGTTTATCCGGATAGCCAGAATAATATTTGTAAGCTCCTAGTGGGTACTAGGAAAGACATTGTATTCCCATTATTTTGCTTATAGTGGAGATATTAAGCGGCCTAAAAGTCCTGTGGTTTTTACCCTTATTCAGAGGGGTTTTCCACGTGAAATCGGTGTGTCATTATTCTCTATTTTGTTGACGTATTTAATTATCGTCTAGCCCATTTTACAATTACACTCCCGTAAGAGGGTAATAGGTCCACGCTTCCGCTCAATATTACGCCTGTTACCCAACAGAGTGGTATCAGAGCTCTGGTAGCTCTCGGTATACTTTGTGTAGTTTTTCAAAATGAAGGATACCGTCACAATTGGTGGCATGATAAAATTAACGGCGACCAATTATCCAATTTGGAAGCCAAGAATGGAGGATATTCTTTATTGTAAGGATATTCACCATGTCGTTGAAAGTTCGACAAAAGCAAATGATAAAACGGAAGATGCGTGGAATACATTAAACCGAAAGGTTGTTGAATTGATCCGTCTATTTATTGATCAGAGTGTTTTTCAGCATGTAGCCAGCGACACGGTGGCTAATACACTCTGGAATAGATTGGAGTCCATGTACGAACGCAAGACGGCTCTCAACAAAGCCTCTCTAGTTAGACGACTAGTGAGACAAAAGTACAAAGACGGTCGTAGCATGGTGGAGCACCTCAATGACTACCAGGGCTTGTTAAATCAAATAACAAGCATGAAGATAAGTCTGGTAGATGTGGTTCAGGCAGTCTTACTTCTCAGCTCCCTCCCTGATAGCTGGGAAACGCTCGTGGTGCCCTTAAGCAACTCCGTTCCAAAAGGAAATCTCACAATGACGACTGTGAAAGATATCTTGCTCAATGAAAAAGCTAGAAGAAAAGAATTCGGTACATCCAACTCTGTGGAATTGAAGTCCATGTCGCAGAAACCTCTCGTGGAAGAGGTAAAGGCAGAGGGTCGCAAAAACGCGACCAATCCAGGGGGAGATCGAAGGCTAGAAAAGAAGTTACCTGCTACTACTGCGAGAAGCCGGGCCACAAGCAGAACGAATGTCGGCTAAGGAAACGTGATCTTGCCAAAGGAAATTCTCGCAACGGTGATCACGAAAGCCAAGGTGAAACCAGTGTTGTAGCTGCCAGTGATGAAGTATTTTCATACGTGACGAGGGTTCCCTAAATGTGGCATGTGAGGATAGTATGTGGGTTGTTGACTCTTGAGCGTCATACCACATCACCTCAAATGTCGACTTCTTCTCTTCTTACACTGCCGGAAACTACGGTAATGTAAGAATGGGAAATAATGGTTCCTCCAAAATCATTGGTCTTGGAGATGTTTGTTTGCAAACCAACACTGGCCATAAGTTAGTACTGAAGAATGTTCGACATGTTCCTGACATCCGGTTAAACTTAATGTCTGCCGGAATGTTGGATGATGAAGGTTATTGTAGTCAACTCAATGATGGTAAATGGAAGTTGACTAGAGGTTCTATGATCGTGGCTCGAGGAAAGAAGCAGAGAACACTTTATATGACTCATGCGAAGGGTGAGTCATGGAGAAGCAAACATTGTTGCACCAGATGCCTCAACCGAGCTATGGCAGAAAAGTCTCGGGCATATGAGCGAGAAGGGCCTACAAATCCTTGCTCGTAAGCAAATCCTCCCTGAAGTGAAAGGTGTGACACTTAAACCTTGTGTTGATTGTTTGGCTGGGAAACAACATAGGATGTCATTTCAAAGAACGCCTCGGAAAAGGCGTAGCCACGTGTTGGATTTAGTCCACACGGATGTCTGCTCAATAACATAAAATTCACATGACGGTGCATTGTGCTTTGTGACTTTCATTGATGATCATTCTAAAAAAATTTGGGCCTCTGCTTTGTCAAGTAAGTCCCAAGTACTAGAATCATTCAAGGTGTTCCATGCCAAAGTTGAGAGAGAATCTGGCAGGGAGTTGAAGAGCGTTAGAGCAGACAACGGCGGTGAGTATCGGGGTCCGTTTGAAGAGTATTGTCGCAGCCATAGAATTAGGCTCGAGAAAACGGTTCCCAAGACACCACAAAAACATGGTGTGGCAGAGAGAATGAATAGACCAATCGGAGAAAGGATTCGGTCCATGCTCTCTCATGCAAAGCTTCCAAAAACCTTATGGAAAGAAGCACTCAGAACAACTATCTACCTGTTTAATCGATCCCCCCCAGTTCCTCTGGATGGTGATATCCCAGAGAGAGTCTGGACAAGAAAAGATGTTTCCTACAAGAACTTGAGAGTCTTCAGATGAAGAGCGTTTGCTCATATCCCGAGAGACGAAAGAGCCAAGGTTGACAGCAAGACAAAGCAATGCATCTTCGTTGGGTATGGGGAAGAAGAGTTCGGTTATCGTCTGTGGGACCCGGTAGACAAGAAGATCTTCATAAGTAGATATTGTTGGAGTAAGTGTCCTCCACAATAGTGCATTTATATAATTAATCTCATTTGGAATATACGTGGCATGATTACTATATTTTGATACTCCACGTCAGTTGATTAACGTAAATCGGTAACGCTCAGCTGACTAGAGTTTGACGTTATTGTCGTATGACGGCGGTGATCAACTGATCCCTTTAGGTCACACCTATAGGATGAGACCCAAATAGAATATTAATTATTTGTATATGATACAGTTTAATTAGGGCATTACATATATTTGATATGTACGTTTAGTTACGAGAGTTATTTATTGGAAATTGAGTTAGGAACTCATTCCACTTAAGTTTATTAGTCAATTATATGATAACTGACTGAATAAATTTTACGTCTTATTTTAATACGATTAAATAAGATATAATTTAGTGATTAATCGTTAATTCATTAAATTAGTTGAGGTTATGCATATATTTTGAGGTAGAGGTAAATAGTTAATTATATTTACAAAGAGTTGTAAAATAAATTAACTGGCATTGTAGGACCCATTATATATTGATATAATGGTAAAAATATCACTTAAAAGTTAAGTATATATTTGAGTCATATAATTGTTATATGATCAAATTAACACTTAATTATACAAGATAATTAAGCATATGATTAATTAGTATTTGTGGGACAAATATCAAAAATCAAAATGGACCATTTTGAGCCATGTGAGGCTGGTCATGGTTGTAGTAGTAGTGATGATAATTGTTCTTGTTTATGCAAACAAGCAACCTTATGATAATGACATATCATGCATTCCCAATCATTACATATACTACCATACTCTACTACAATTGCATGTGAATTAAATAGCAAAAATCAAAGGCCACATGGATATAAGAGGTCCGTCCATTGTGTCCTTAAAATGGACAATGGTTGTTCATTTTTGAACTTACTTGATTCTTGCTTATTTTTACACTTCTCTCTAAAACCTCTTCTCTCTAAACTCTCTATATACACTAATATTCTCTACATATTACTAGTGTAGTAATACAATAATATTAGTAGTATTTATCTTACTTATTATCTAGTTAATAATAAGCTAAGATTATTTAGGTTTAATCTTGGGTGCAACAAGAAGGAGACCTTCTACTTTGGAGGTTGTTTTATGGAAGATCATCCATTAATTACATGCTCAAGAACAATAAGAAAGAGTTCTTTTTGTTCCCCATTTTAGCCGAAATTTCATTCCCATTGTAAGGAAATTTCATCTTATCTTTATATTTATGCTTTTATATTTGCATGCATGATAACTAGATCCTAAATAATTAAGTTAATATAATTTAATGAAATAATTATAGGAGTCTAATTAGTGGTCTAGGACTTTCATGTGGTATCAGAGCTCAATTGTTACATGCATGTTGATTTTAAGCATTAAAATCGAGTTATACGATAACTTGGGTAAAATTGAACATTTGTGTTAAAAATTGGTTTGCACAAAATTTTTGATTTGAATTCATACCTACTGACCTCAAAATGGTTGTGGTCAAATTTGGTGATTTTAGGGATTGATTTGCTATTTATTTTGATTTATGGCCTTTAAATCATGATTAATATGCATTTTTTATGTTAAAAGTTAACTAAAACTAGTTTCATGTTGATTCTGGCCATGAAATTTTTATATGATCTCATATGCATGTTTTAAATACTGTATGTAAAATTTCGTGACTTTTAATTAAGTTTTGCAAGATTACTGATTTTTATGAGATAAAAGTCAATAAAGTGAGATTATTATGTTCATAAAACTTAAACGTCCTTTTCTGGTCTTGAAAATTTTTGGTACATTTTATAATATTAGTTATATCATCTTGGTGAAATTTTATAATTTGTTTCATTGTTTTACTATATCTAATGGTTTTTATTTGATAAAACCATTGAATATTAAGTTATTTGTTCTTAAAATTTATTCAAAATTTTTGGGCACATTTTTCTGGTTTTTATAGTTCCTGGAAATGTTCCAGAATGTACTAAAATTTTGGTTTCAAATTTGTATGAGTTTTATATTTTATTTTGGGTTTATTTCATAAATGTTATGATTAAACCTCTATATTTAGCAAATACGATCAATTCGAACTAATTAAATACAAACAAAGTTAGTGGGGACTAATTTTGAGTTCTAAATCAGTTTAGATAATTAGTTTGAGCTTAAATACGATTTAAGTGTTGATTATAGATTTTAATGGTTAAAAATCGATAAAATCCATAAAACCGAGTTAGAATGAGCATGATAAGTACCAAGGGCGATTTTGGAAAAACAAAATTCAGCATTTTATTTATGTTGTTATGGTTATATGAATGAATGTCATTTGTTTAAAATTTAATGCAAGTTGTACCTAGTATGGCCTAGATTATTTAAGTTGGTATTACCCGTAATGTAAGAGAATACCGATTCGCTTGTAATTTTATTTGCGATCTCGTATCGCCGTTTGTAATAATTTAATTTCATTTTCTAGATCAAATGTATAATAGAAATTTTATTTGTATCTTTTGTAATTAATTATTATGAAGACGAAGATTCCCGAAGTCGGTGTTCCAAAAGACGGTGCCTTTTTGGAGCATGTACCATGAAGAGGCAAGGGGCCAAGGAGTTGGTTTCCGATTATGTAATCGTCTAGTTAATTGGATTAGCTAGATGGCCATACTAGGATTTATTATTTGCTTGCTTTATGTTTTCCACTCATGCCAAAATCGCCAACATGCATTTTTATTTCTCGATTGTCAATTCAAAGTTATTCAAAATTCACCGACTTAGTTCGCTTATAGGGAATTAATAACTAAATTGACAAGACCTCTCACATGACTTATGAAATTGAGATTAGTCTTACCAATTAGTAACACCTATGAATCCCGTGTTCATTAGGGCTACCACGCTCGTGGATCCCTTTTTACCTCGGGTAAGTAGGATGATACGATCACAAGCTAAAATTGGATTGGACTCAACAAGATAAGGGTTATCTTGGGACTAGGAGATGGATTTAGTTGAAATCCGTCAACCAAGAGTTCTAAGGATTGAATTAGTCAAGTATTGACTTACCATTTTTTAGATAAAGGTAGCATACGATGACTATTTTTGTCTAAAGATGGGTCTTGGAATCACTTATATAATTTCGTGAGGGGTCATTATATGAGTGACTTGTTTAAAATTGTTTTATAAGTAAATTATATATAAGCAATGAATGTTTATTTTCCGTTCATATTTATTTTATTCGCGCAATGACGAATATTTTTCCTTCTACGAACTTGTAAATCCGTTCAATCGTGGAAAGGAGTTTCCATTATTTTATACGGTAGCATTTTGATTGCGATCTCCGTTTAAACCACCATAGCTAATGACAAAATGAATTTTTCTTTTACTCCTCATATTCAGCATTTCAAATATCTCTTATGAAGAGTATATGAATAAGTCACACTTAGTCAAAAACGTTTTGATTTTGTTTTAGTGACGTTTTCTTATTACAACGGTGCATCAATCTTTTTGCTCCAACGAAAATATTTATAATTTTTTGGTATGTCGATTGTCGTCATAATGCTCCTTCTCGAGGCTTACCTCAAAAAAGGCCAAATCAGTTGGGACGACTAGGTTAATCGATTTATTTAAAATCGTGAATAATCAAGTACCGTAGTCATTTCATGAAAGGGTTATCCTTTTTGAAGGTAAAACCATGAATAAAATGAAGAAAACTCTTCATTATATTTCTAATCTATTGGTCTAAATAGAGATTCATGAAAGTGAGTGGGAGCTCTAGGAAAGATGTTTTATTCTTGATTGTTAAGAATATGACGAGGTTCAAGAGTAGGTTGGCACGATGTTGGCACAAGGCGAGGGAAAAAGGCAAGTCTATTTTGAATAGTAAAGTCAAAACCCAAGCAAGGTGTCGAACCCAACTTTTGATGATTCTATTTTACAGTGTAAGACACTAGAAAAGAATTTGCCCCAAGTTTTCTAAAGAGTTAGAAATTGGGTGTACTATTTTCACCCATAATATCTATATGATCGACATTTATTTTGCTAAAATGCAAGTTTTGGGTATTAGATACCCATTATGGTTTTCATCAATGTATTCAATACATATAATAAATCGTGCGACGACTAACCATGATTAAATGTCGACCTACAAAGGAAATATAACTATTGTAGTTTTATTTCTATAGAGACATATAAAAGTTATAATGTGATCAATCTAGTTTTGGATTTAGAGGTATACTTTAATAAACGTTATTATGTACATGACCTCTAAATAAAGAATATAGTATCCACTTTAGTGTACGACACAAGTGTTTCACATTTGTGAATGGAACAAGCGTTGTATCTTTTTATGCCTATACTTGGTCAATGGTTATCCCATACCAATCAAAGGTAATTATATTCTTGACCTAAACTAGAAATTACTTGTCATATAGATTGAAAAAGGCTCAAAATTGGTGACCCATATCTAATCTTAATTCTGGATTGTGTAACACCCATAAAACATTTGATTTTGAATCTTATGGTGTGTGCGAATCTTGTATTCAAGGCAAGATTATTCGTGCCCTTTTATTGAAAAGGAAATCGAACTAGTAAGTTATTGGTCATATTACATAAGAATATGTGTGGTCCAATAACAATCACAACCAGAGATAGTTTTGACTACTTCAGTTTATTTACCGACGACTTAAGTAGATATTGTGTTTGATTCTACTTAATGAGGTGCTAAGAGAAATCTTTGAAAAGTTCATAGAGTTTCAATGTGAAGTAGTTAATCACCAAGAGTATTAGATAGAGGACTTACGACCAAATCGTAAAAGAAATATCTAAGTAATGACTTTGATTTTCACCAAAAGTATTGTGAAATGGTTTCACAAGTTAACTTCTCTAACACACATTATTAGATAAGGTGTTGTTTCATAGAGAAACAGAACCTTATACGATATGATTTTGTATTTGTCAAGTCAAAACTGAGCCACTTGACTAACCTTGGGCTTTTATTATTTTGTCCGCTATTTCTTTTCCCACCATATTAAAGCACATTTAAAACAGTCTGATTTCATTCCATATACGATATGGATTGGTAGCGTACCTAATTTGTAATTTATCCGTACGAAACAAGTGCTCAATAATCCTACATTGACCACGAGAACAAAGCGTTTGTGGCTCGTGATGCTGTCTTTCAATAAAAAATACGATTATTTCTTGATAAGACAGAGTGGGAGAAAATGTTTCAAAAGCCACAAGCTAAGCATATGGTCCGGAAATTTTTTCCTCATTTTTACTCATTGCTTGTTCAGTAGTTGTTTTTTCGGAACCTAAGAGGTCAGGTGGGATTTTAATCTACTTTACTGAGATGAATTCTACTCTGTGACTTATAAGAGACTGTTTCTAGTCCCAACTTCTTGTTATGGCTTAGAGTCATGTGATTTGTAATGGACTCCATGCGTGATGGTCAGGTATGTGACCTGGTAAATTTTACTTGAAGAAGTACGACCTCTTCAATGTAAATTGATTTTTAAGATCGAAATTTGTATGGATGAACATTAAAATGTTTTCAAAGATAAATTGGTAGGCAAAGAGTTTTGCACCAACCTTAATTCTTCGATCTATTCGAATATACTTAGCGATTACAGCATATCATAATAGTATGATGTCAATTGGATCTTAAGAACCACCTTCTTGAATACGATTCTAGAAGAGGTAGTATATTTTTATATTCACCTGTGGGTTCGTAGATCCTAACTATCCTAAGTTAATTTTCAAGCTTAAGAGGATGTCTTAAGTAAGCACTAAAGAGTTGGAATTAGTGTGTCAATCATGTCATAAAATATTTCTCGATATCTCGACGAATTATGTTTATACATGAAGTTTAGTGGGAGTAATATGGTTTTCATCAGTCTTATATGTGGAGACATATTGATCATTTTAAATGATGGAAGATTTTGGAGAAGTAGAACACATCTTTTAGATATCTGGATTTGTGGAGATAAATCTAAAAGGATATTAGCGTTGAGTCAAAATTCTTATATTGATAAGATCTTTGACTAGTTCAAGGAAGTTGAACACATGATAATTGATTCCTTTTGCTTCCGCTGCGGGATCAATTATATACGCTGTGATGTATACTCAATCCGACATTTCGCATGCTTTGAGCATGACAAGTCGTTTGCAATCAAATCCAAGTGAGAGTCACTTGATAGGCATAAATAACATCCTTAAGTGCTTGTGAAGGACTAAAGATATGTTCCATGTGTTTGGAGTTTACACTGAGTTGTGTGTAAGGGGTTACACAGACTTCAGTTTCCAAACTGATCAAAGTAATTTGAAATCATGAACTGGCTGTGTTTTATAGAAGATTTATCTGTTGGAAGAGTTCCAAGCAGAAAAGACTATTGGAAAGGTTCCAAGTAGGAGTGACATTTTCAAATATAAATGTCATGTATCCGCTGGAAGTGTTCCAGGCAGTTTATCATTGCGGATTTCACAACGGAAATGGAGTACATTGCATCATATGATGATGCATATGAAAGTAGCTTGGATTCGACAGTATTGGAGGGACTAAAAGTAGTTCCTATAGATGTATATCCTATCCCATGATACTGGTAAAAAAGTGGGAGCTACCTTTAGGCCAAGAGTCCTAAGTCTAGATTCAAACCTAGACACGTACTCAGAAAGTTTTATGTAATATGAGATTACGTAGACAAAGAGAAATAGCAATCAAAACGATGGGAAAGATGCAAGTATTGCTAATCCATTAGCCATGCCTTTTGCAGGCTGAACATGATAGTCATGTCATTTCAATGGGGATTGAAATATGTACCTGAATTGCTATAGATTATGAGATATGAAATTATTGATAGCGTATCAATTTTTCCAAATATTTGATAATCGCATTCATTGTTAGAGTTTCATTAAAAACTCTTTTATTTAGTTTGACTGAATTTTAATACTTTGTTTATCCGAATTGGTTGAAAGAAAGGTTGAACCCAATTCAAGTGAACAGGATGAACTTAGTGTTTTGTCCCTAGTCACTCATTTTAGGTGACGTCTCGAAGTAACTAGATTGCAAGTCGATCGATGGTTGGTTCAGCACTATGGGGTCATGGAGATGACTGGTCGTTTACATAGGCAGACTGTGGAGACACTCTGCCGGGCAGTGACCATAATAGAGTCCCTTATCAAAATTGTTGAAGCCTGGTCGTGGTGGAAATTTCTATTTTATTCCTATGAGTCGATTATTTAGACTGGCGACCATTTACCTGAGTTGGTGTAGTTTCCGATTGACTTTGGTTTTGTCCCAGGTCGTGCCGTGAAAGGAGGCCGATGGACATCTTCTGGGTCATTGTGATCTGCATCATACAGTGTAAGATGGGTCAACAGGAAGTGTCCACCCACGTTGGGTATTAACATCTTCGGGCCACTCGAGGAGTAGTAACTGGAAATGTGTGCCCACGCTCGGAAGAGATCTCTGGTATATTTTACGGTCAGACAGTTACTCTCCCAGATCGAGAAAACCACTCTATTTATAATTTTCAATCACAAGTGCGACCTGTAAGACACCTTGCGATGAGTGGGAGGATGTGACACAAAAGAGACAAGAGAATCAGTAGCACACAACTTGTCGAGACAAGTGGGAGATATTGTTGGAGTAGGAGTCCTCCGCAATAGTGTTGTTACATGCACAACTTGTATCGGACAAGTGGGAGATTGTTAGAGTAAGTGTCCTGCACAATAGTGCATTTATATAATGAATCTCATTTGGAATATACGTGGCATGATTAGTATATTTTGATACTCCACGTCAGTTGATTAACGTAAATCGGTAACGCTCGGCTGACTAGATTTTGACGTTATTGTCTTATGACGGCGGTGATCAACTGATCCCTTTAGGTCACACCTATAGGATGAGACCCAAATAGAATACTAATTATTTGTATACGATACAGTTTAATTAGGGCATTACATATATTTGATATGTACGTTTAGTTACGAGAGTTATTTATTGGAAATTGAGTTAGGAACTCATTCCACTTAAGTTTATTAGTCAATTATATGATAACTGACTGAATAAATTTTACGTCTTATTTTAATACGATTAAATAAGATATAATTTAGTGATTAATCGTTAATTCATTAAATTAGTTTAGGTTATGCATATATTTTGAGCTAGAGGTAAATAGTTAATTATATTTACAAAGAGTTGTAAAATAAATTAACTGGGCATTGTAGAACCCATTATATATTGATATAATGGTAAAATATCACTTAAAAGTTAAGTATATATTTGAGTCATATAATTGTTATATGATCAAATTAACACTTAATTATACAAGATAATTAAGCATATGATTAATTAGTATTTGTGGGACAAATATCAAAAATCAAAATGGACCATTTTGAGCCATGTGAGGCCGGTCATGGTAGCAG
Organism: Heliosperma pusillum; assembly: GCA_022085475.1. Classification (NCBI taxonomy): domain Eukaryota; kingdom Viridiplantae; phylum Streptophyta; class Magnoliopsida; order Caryophyllales; family Caryophyllaceae; genus Heliosperma; species Heliosperma pusillum. The sequence goes on from JAIUZE010018140.1 coordinate 20,758, forward strand.
TAGTAGTGATGATAATTATTCTTGTTTATGCAAACAAGCAACCTTATGATAATGACATACTTACTCCATTCAACTCCACTCTACCAAATTATTTTTTCACGTTTGCCGAGACGTGTTTTACGTGATAAATATCGTTAGCTACGTGTTTGCAAAAATTATAAAAGTTGGATATTAATAATGTACTCGTAAAGACGAATCATACAAGATCACACATGAATATATTTTCACTTATATATTGAGAGAAAATTGCAATTAGATGCCGACTCATGAATAGTGTGCAAAAATGAAAGTGGTAGAGTGGAGTTGAAGGGAGGAAGTATCATTTATTCCAAATCATTACATACACTACCATACTCTACTACAATTGCATGTGAATTAAATAGCAAAAATCAAAGGCCACATGGACATAAGAGGTTCGTCCATTGTGTCCTTAAAATGGACAATGGTTGTTCATTTTTTAACTTACTTGATTCTTGCTTATTTTTACACTTCTCTCTAAAACCTCTTCTCTCTAAACTCTCTATATACACTAATATTCTCTACATATTACTAGTGTAGTAATACAATAATATTAGTAGTATTTATCTTACTTATTATCTAGTTAATAATAAGCTACGATTATTTGGGTTTAATCTTGGGTGCAACAAGAAGGAGACCTTCTACTTTGGAGGTTGTTTTATGGAAGATCATCCATTAAATACATGCTCAAGAACAATAAGAAGGAGTTCTTATTCTGCCCCATTTTAGCCGAAAATTCCCATTGTAAGGAAATTTCATCTTATCTTTATATTTATGCTTTTATATTTGCATGCATGATAACTAGATCCTAAATCATTAAGTTAATGTAATTTAATGAAATAATTAGAGGAGTCTAATTAGTGGTCTAGGACTTTCAGATATGTGGTATTCTTCGAAGATCAGACGATAGAAGACTTTGAGAAGCCAAAGAAACCAAAGTCTGACCCCATGATTCCAGCTGATATGGACCCAAAAGCTCCTGAAAGGAATGATGATCATGAGGGAGAAGATCACGACGATGATCCTAATGGTGATGGAACAGAACTGCCACAAGATCAAGTGATTCAACTGCCTCAAAAGCCAAATTCCCTCCTTTCACCTAGCATGTGGCCATTACTTAGTGGCGGGGGAGAGCCAGAGTCTTATAACGAGGCTATTGCGGATGTTCACCAGAAAGAGTGGAAAATAGCCATGCAAGAGGAGATCAAATCCTTGCATGAGAACCACACATATGATCTGGTAAAGTTGTCGAAGGGCATGAGAGCACTCAAGAATAAGTGGGTGTTCAAGTTCAAGACTGAAGAAAATAACTCACAACCAAGGTACAAAGCAAGGTTGGTTGTGAAAGGGTTCAGTCAGAAGAAGGGAATAAATTTTGATGAAATCTTTCGCCGGTCGTGAAAATGTCTTTGATCCGAGCTGTGCTTGGCATGGCTGCAAGCATGAATATGGAGATCGAACAACTCGACGTGAAGACAGCCTTTCTACATGGTGATTTGGAAGAAGAAATTTTCATGGAGCAGCCTGAGGGGTTTGAGGAGAAGGGAAATGAACACTTAGTGTGTCGGTTGAACAAGAGCTTGTACGGTCTAAAGCAAGCTCCACGACAGTGGTACAAGAAATTTGAATCCTTCATGATAGATCAAGGCTATAAGAAGACGACTACAAACCACTGTGTATTCGTGAAGAAGTTTCCCGACGGGGATAATATCATCATCCTGTTGTACGTTGACGATATGTTGATCGTTGGCCGTGATACTATGAAGATCGTCAATCTGAAAAAGGCGATGACCAAGTACTTTGCTAAGAAAGACTTAGGTCCTGCAAAACAAATCCTTGGAATGAAGATCTCCCGTAACAGGAAAAATAAGAAAATATGGTTGTTACAGGAAAGATATATTGAGAAACTGTTAGAGAGGTTCAACATGCATACGGTGAAGCCAGTAAGTTCTCCACTAGCTGATCATTTCAAGTTGAGCTCTTGGCAATGTCCTGAAAGTGAGGCCGATGAACAAGAGATGCAGAAAGTTCCTTATGCATCTGCAGTTGGAAGTCTTATGTACGCAATGGTGTGCACAAGACCAGACATCGCTTATGCAGTTGGTGTCGTTAGCCGATTCCTCTCAAAACCAGGAAAAGCGCACTGGGAAGCTGTCAAATGGATCCTCAGGTATTTGTGCGGTATCTCCAAGATGTGTTTATGTTTTGGTCAAGGCGACCATGTGTTATATGGATAGACATATGCCGATCTAGCCGGAGATCCAGACTCCCGAAAATCAACCTCGGGATACCTGATGACTTATGCAGGGGGAGCAGTAGTATCATGGCAATCCAGGTTATAGAAGTGTGTAGCTTTGTCTACAACTGAGGCAGAGTACATTGCAGTAACTGAAGCTTATAAGGAACTTTTATGGATGAAGAAGTTCTTACAAGAGTTAGGTCAACAACAGGACAAGTATCGGCTATATTGTGATAGTCAGAGTGGGATTCATCTCGCAAAGAATCCCACCTTCCATTCTAGGTCCAAGCATATCGATGTGAGATATCATTGGATCCGAGACGTGTTAAATTCCAATCTCCTAGAGCTCGAGAAAATCCATACCGACAACAATGGGTCGGATATGATGACGAAGACGCTACCCATGGAAAATCTCGACGTGTGTCGAAAGAAAGCGGGTATGGCAGAGTCCCCACCTCGTCGGGAGGGGGAGAATTGTTGGAATAATAGCGTCCCTCCAAGTGGGGCTCACATGCATTAAATGCAATGAAGAAAAATGGGTTTGCTGGAGAATGCATGCTAGCTTACTACTATGCGTAGGACGGTGTCAGTGTACAAGTTTGTCAACTTTGCATGACTCAGTTGTAAAATATACAGTGTCAAGGAGTACTATAAATACCAAGGCGTGAAGCATTGCAAAATCATCCACAACAATCCCAGCAAACACATAAACCAGTGAGTGAGAAATAAGAGCCACTTACTGAGAGTGTGAGAGAAATACAGAGAGTTTGAGAGTTAGTGTGGTACTGCTCAAATAATCATTTCAGTACGGTATCAAGTCGGAAAGGCGTAAAATCTCCGACTGAGTCCCACACACATATTTAGAGTATTATTTCTGAGGGCCCGAGTGTTTATCCGGATAGCCAGAATAATATTTGTAAGCTCTTATTGGGTACTAGGAAAGACATTGTATTCCCATTATTTTGCTTATAATGGAGATATTAAGCGGCCTAAAAGTCCTGTGGTTTTTACTCTTATTCAGAGGGGTTTTCCACGTGAAATCGGTGTGTCATTATTCTCTATTTTGTTGACGTATTTAATTATCGTCTAGCCCATTTTACAATTACACTCCCGTAAGAGGGTAATAGGTCCACGCTTCCGCTCAATATTACGCATGTTACCCAATAAAACTATACATATAAATTCAGTTAATTTTGAGTTTTGACGTAAAAAATTAAAATATAATTTTGTATACATCAGAATATGAGATGTGACTCGCCTAAAACGTCGCTATTAAAGACGGACAAATTAACTATTTAAAACCTTACTTATTACCTACTAATTAAACTAAAGTAAAGTGGAAAGCAAGGGTTGAACCCAAGGGAAGGGGGAAAGCAATTGTGTAATTAAAAGAGTAACTATAATAAAAGTGCAAGTAACAAACAATATGTAGGGGGGGTTGATTTTGATTCAAAAACAAGTAAATTCAAACAAGAGTGCAACACAAGAAAGCAATTAGAGGATGAAAATAATCAAGTTGAGAAAAACTTAACCCAATCCTATAGATGATCCTTGACTCAATCAATTCCCCAATTAATTATTATTATCTTATTGTGAAGATTACTCTTCTAAACCTCCTTAATCGTGGTAAATGACAAGGAAATCACACTTAATCATCAACCCAACTTATTAATCATTCCAAGTAGAAATCACATACATTGATTTAACTAATAAGAAGATAAAAACATGAGAGGTTCAATAAGAGCAATTAGGCACAATGAACACAATTAATACCAAATTGCAAGTTAATCCCTTTCTTGTAAGACAAGTTAGGAGGAAATCACACTCACTAATTCAATTACAAGGAGTTGCAAAAATAGAATCACAAGAAAATCACACTTAATGATTCTAACAACAATAGATTAGGAAAATGGTAAGATTAAGATAACAAGGAAATCACACTTAATTACTTTAATCAAACAAGTTTCCAAATCAACAACATAAAACAAAAGGGATTAACAATAATAACAATAATTAGGGAAACATTAGGAGCCTTACAACCAAAAGATTACACCTTTAAGGATTGGATTAAGAAATAAGATTAGTTACCCATTCTAGATCTAAACCCAAAATAGATGAAAAATCCCAAGATTACAACTTTGATTAATTGTTCCACAAGCCAAAAATAAAAGATGAGATCTGAAAACCTAGTGTTTTCATCTTTATATAGTCCACACATAATAGAGGATTAATTGGCTGTAATTTGGTGAAGGCCCGTAACAAAGATGAAGCTCGTCAAAAGGGGCGCACGATGCGCCTGGGGTGCTTCCAGCAGGGCGCACGGTGCGCCCAAAGTGCTGATTGTTTTCCTTTGATTTTTTCTTTGTTCTTCCTTTGGATGGCTTTTGACTTGTTCTTGTTTGGCATGTTTCCTAGCCTTCCTTGGAACTTAGTTGGGTAGTTGGCACCGCTCTAAAGCCGCTTAAAATTCTATTATGATCATGATACTCGGAATTGGTAATAATGGATTAAATTCATCAATATCGCTTCACCATATCGTCTTATTGTCCTAAAACTACTAAGTTAACCGGTAGAATTGTGAGCTTATCAAGATGCGTGTCCTTTTTCTAATGACGAAACGACTTGTGAGAATATCAAAGAGTCCAAGTGAAAAAAACACACCAATTCGTTACATTCAATCAATTTCAGTCTCTTTGGCTTTTCATTATTGATACTACAGCTCAAGATACTTGATTCTTCAAAAACCCTCGTGGGATTTGAAAAGTGGTAAGACATCACACAACGAACACACTAAGATGATTTTCTAACTTAGCTCGGACTTTATTATGGAGTACAAATGGCCTTATATACGACGAGAAACTCGAACATATAAGCCACCATCGATTTGAAGGGTTATCATTGCTCTGTAGTTTACAATGGTCTCTTCATCACCGAGTTTGAAGACAAAGTTGTTCAACAGAATAGCGGAAAAAATCTTCATCTGCCTGTAAGCGAATTCCTTACCAAGGCATATTCGCGGACCTGCCTGTTGACAGTAAGTATATATGAGAGATTTTGATTTTAACTGAAGCTGAAGCTGAAATCGATTGGCGACTTTTCTTTATCAATGATAAAATGGTGACTACATAATTACCTGGAACGCGGTGAACTTGAAGGGACTTTGTGGCTGGAAGATGCCATCTTCATTGAGCCATCTTTCAGGGCGATAATCGTCTGCATCATCACCCCAAATAAAACGCATTCTACCCATGGCGTAAGGTTGGTAAGCCATCATGTCCCCTTTCTTTACACTGTAGCCATCAGGAAGTGTATCGTCTGAAAAGCATGTCTTGGCATCCTGTGGGAACAATAAACGTTCTCATTGTGGATGCAATAAGTTTCCGGATCAGTATAGTTCAGTTTGATAAAACCGAGAAATTACCACAGGGACTGCAGGATAGAGTCGAAGTGTCTCTGTCACAGCAGCGTGTAGATAATGCAACTTTTCAAGTGATTCTTCGCTCAAATTGGCAGTAAATTCTGAATAGTTACCGTCACTTTGCACATTTTCTGTGTTTGTGACTTTTCTTACTTCTTGAGCCACCTTCTCCTGCACTTGTGGGTGCTTACAAAGCATATATATAAACCATGACAGCGTAACTGCTGTTGTGTCTTTCCCGGCTATCACAAAGTTCAAGATTATGTCTCTCAGATACTTTGGCTCAGTGTTGCTCTGCTGCAAAAATCTCGATAATATATCGTCTTTCTTCATCTGCATTAACCATTCATCAAAAACTACTTCATAAAACAGTGTTCGAATATGATCAACATAATCCCCGTGTCTCAAAAATCTCGTAAGTTATGCATAAAGGGGTTAGTTGTTCGTAGCACTGCCAAACAGTGAAACTGTTTTGATACGCTCATTATGAAAAATTGGACGAGAATTCTAGTGAATAATTCCGTTGAAATGAAATCAGAAAATATGTACGAAATAGAAGATTTTGATCATGCTTCGAACAGGGAAGTGTACGAATGATGTGCAAATTAAATTGTATAAAGTTAACTTACTGAATGAGGGCCTCCTGACTTTTTCACTAACTCAGATTTGTTGATAATCAACTTGTATACAAAATCATTAACAATTAGGATGTCGTGTTTGAGTTTAGCCTCCAGACCGATGTTCAGAAACCTTTTAATCGGCCAAAAAACATCAACGTAACGATACAATGTGGTAGAACTAGCATCATCAAATGCTTGTGTAAATCTCCTCCCTTCTTCATTTGAGCCACACATACTATCTAATTCAACTCCAAATGCCACACTGAATAATGAATCTAACGTCGATGTCATGAACAAATCCTGCAAAAGTTAAGCCTCGTTAATTTCTTGAATATCGTCACATTTTCTCGTAGGAGCTAAAATGTTCATCAGACATTAGATGGAATGCTTTACTGCGACGATTAGTAAATGTACACTATAATAACTTTGAAAGGTTTAAACAACCCATCGGCCGTGTTATGACTCTCTTTACATGAAATGAAAAGTCTTACTTGGATGTCGAAGGTGTTACCAGACTTCTCAGCATTTGCAATAAAATTAGCCAGTTTCAGAGCTTTTTCACGAAAAACTGTGCTGCTAAAATCTCGTAAATTCCTAGTTGAAAACTCATAGCTAGAAACTTTCCTTTGAGTTTTCCATTTATGCCCATCCACTACGAAAATCCCGTCTCCCAGTAAATCACTCACATTGTTATAGGTGTAATCTCCCTGAATTTTTTTTTGTACAACATTCATATCAGTAGGCAAATTTACAGAACTAAATGTCAGTTGTCACACAAGAGTTTCAAAATAATGTATTAATAGACATTTTCATGCATATCTTGTTTAATAAATCATACCTTGCCATAGTTATCAAAGTTAGTCTTGAGGATATACTCAACATTAGCAGGGTCAGAAGTGTAAATTTCATTTCTAAAAGGATTTAAAATTCTGTAAGTTTTATGTTTGGTAGCAAGATCAGTCATGTAATGATGAAGCCTCTTGAAATTAAGCAACTGATTGAACATTGTTCCAGCAATTGGTGGGTAATTTTTATACCCATCTTTCTGAATTAGCTTGCTTTTCACAAATTTGATCAACACAAGAGCTAGGATTATTGTTGGAGCAATGATTGTTAAAGTTGTGTTCATGAAGTTGGAGCTTTGGTATTTCATTATTGTGGGGGTGAATATGGGAATGTACATATGATTAAGTTAATATGGTAGATCGTTGGTGATACTATATATAGTACATTGGGGCCTTGATTGGATCATTTTATCCCGTTCATTTGTTATACAAATTCTCATTTGTGATGGGGCGATCTATTGCAAACTTAAGATCAGATGGGTCGAGTCCCCTTCATAAAGAGCAAGTTGGGGGCAAAGTGGGTGTTCCATTTGCTCTCACTTGCTCTTTGTGAGGGGGGGTTTGGCCCGCTTAAACTTGTGACGTGTTGCCCCATCGCAGGTAAGACTTTGTGCAATTTTATGTTTGTTGGATATATTGTTTTGGTGATTTGCTTCTTTTTTTTTCAAATCTCTCTTTCGAGGAGACAAATGCATCCGTAAAAAAATTGAAAAGTGGCTCATTCTTATTCGTGTGAAAACCATGAATGTGGCTAGGCGAGTTTGGTTGGTTTACATGAGCGATTGTCTACTTCGTCTAAACTACATGAATAGGTCTAGGGCAATTCATACGGTTTTTGGGTTTTTGGTCGAGTTTGGGTCATAAATGAGAAGGATTATGTAAACCACACGAATGGGTTTTGGCCAGTTTATACTGGTTTAAATGGGTTTTGGGCCGAGTTTGGGTAGACCTGGCTAATGGGTCGGTCGAGTCGATTCGGGTTGGGTCAATTCGGGTGTGTCACATTATCGTGCTAGTTCAGGTATGTTATTCGAGTTATTTTTGGGTTAAGCGTGCTGGGTCAAATTGGGTTCAAGTCATGTTTGGGTAGTGATTAAGAGAAAGTAAAAGGTACATTTTGGATGATTACGTGTTTATAGTTTAGTTTTGTGCATACAACTAGAGTAGGCGGTGGGCCGTGTCGTGCCGGCCCGCGCCCCGGCCCGTGCCCGTCGTGTCAGTCCCAAATTTTGGCCCGGTCCAGGCCCGGTCCTTCGGTCCACTGGGTCGTGCCGTGCCGGCCCGACCACCTCTACCCGCTGCCGCAGCCCGGCCATTGGCCCGGGAAAATCAGGCTCGTGCCGTGCCTGGCGCGTGGGCTCGGTCGTGCCTGACCCGGGCCGGCCCAATGTAAATTTGATTTTTTAATAAATAAATTATGAATAATGAATAAGAAATATTAATAATAATTTAAAAATATATAATTTATTAGTTACTTAATTAATAATGTATAATCAACTAAATATTAATGTAATTAATTATAAATATTAACGTAATTAATTATAAATTCGAATGAGACCCCGTGCTTGGACCGTGCCACCGTGTCAGGCCCGCCGTGCCTAGCTCGGGCCGTGCCACCCCGTGCTCGTGTCGGGCCGTGCCTTGGCACATGGATTTCTCTATTAGTCGCGTCGTGGCCCGCCTCCATACCCGTCGTGCCGGACCCGTGCCAACCCGAACATTCGCTCGGGCTTGTGCCGTGTTGGGCCGGATTCGTGCCGAACCCGTGCCGCCCGTCGTGCATTTGGCCCGACTGCCAACTCTACATACAACCATTCATTCTCAAAACCGAAGATTAAACAAGTTTATTAAAACTAAAATGTCCTAATTGACCCCACACATATGGGAACTATCAAGGACCTACTACTTTATTGGAGTAATAAAGTAGTTTGTCCCCCCTGCATGCAAATTTGTTACAGTGGTCGCTCCAGTATACTGTAATTGCATGGAAAAATAGAGTTAATGTATGCCATGACATTAAATCTTTGCTACATCAGTAAGTTTCATTTAAGACGAATCAGTCGATTTTAAAATGAGAATTTGTATTGAAAGAAACTTAATCTCATAATCGGTTTTTTGGGTTAAACTTGATCATTGACGGTTGATTCAAAAAATTCTACAATTAAGTACGGAGTATTAAATACTTGGTACTTATTAGTTAATTTAGAAGAATTGATCGGACAATGAAACGAGGTTAGTTGTGGAAATGAATAACTCATGATATAAATGAGATGGACATTTAGCTCACCATATTAATTGTACCCAACCATCTTCTTTAAAGTTTTTGCTCATTTAGAGATCTTCATTGCTTATGCATTCAACTCCACATGACTCATATCTGTACATCCGAATTTTGTTCGTTTAGGCGAGAGCTTAAGACACATAAAAGTACTATTGCATGTTATGAAGGTTTCAAACAACAACTGGGACCCTACTCAATAACAATCCACATATTTAGGACCAAAACCCGACCCGATACTTGGCCGAACTGTACATAGTTATGTATAGAAACCAAATAAAGCTAATATAAAAATGATAAAAAAAAAATCACATTTTAAAATAATATATGCTTATATTTGTATTAAACCATTTATAAAAGACGTTTTTTCTTCTCAAATTATGTTTTTTGCGAATCATTATTGAACTGAGAGAAATGTATTTATAATGAATATTTTAAGGTAATGAGACGATGTTTAAATTTCGAGTACGGTTGCATTTTTTATAAGTACAGAAATCAAGACACAATGTATATGAAACACGAGTGACAAAGCCCACATGATCATACATATGCACAATAACATCAATCAAGTACAATACCATCATATGAATTAATCTCAATCACAAAACAAACAGCGCTTGCTACAAATCACGATGCATCACGTAGTTCTCGACCAAGCCCCGGGCCATTGAACATGCATGTCTCATCTAGTGGTGGGTCCACAAGAGGAGGCTTTCGGCGGCCCTCTGCGTATGACAGTGCCTTAAAGGGATCCGGTTACCCGTACATGGGAACGAACCTAAGATACGATTATAGGAGGGGCCGATTTTCATTTCATTTTCCATCTGTACACAATTTGTCATAAATGTTACACTATTATTTTAATATTCAATAAAATGGTTTTATAATTAAAAAGTGAGACTAAAATTATAAAATATACGTAATGGTAAAATTGAATGGGAGAAGAAAACTATTTTCAATGATAAAAATACGTAATTGCTCTTTCATGGACACATTTTACTCTTTCATGGATATTTTACCATAACTTTTCCATAATCTACCCTTTTTCTAAAAAAACAAGAAAATCAAATTCTCTATTTACACTTCCTTTCAAAATTAATCAAATTCTCAACAAATCACTAAATTATTGATCTTAATTCTTGTTCCATTCATGACTCTAACTTATTGATTGTGCATCGGTTTTATTTGCACCAAATTAATTAGATTAATTAAATTAGGGTTTATGAAATTAGGGATTATGAAAATTGAGGTTTATGGAGAAGGTGTGGCAACTGGCAAGGGAGGCATCTGATGGTGGTCGAGCGGTGAAGGAGGGCGGCAGAGGTTGGCTAAGGTTGATACTTGATAGGCAGAGAGGCGTGCCGGTGGTTGGGTTGTTTTGATGTACAAGGAGGTGCCTGGTGGTCGGATTACGCTGTATAGGGAAGCGTGGTGATTGTCGGGTGTGCAAGCGAGGGAGAGTGCGTGGGACAGGTGAGCGAGGGTGGGGAGAGTGGTCAGCAGATGCGTAGGAAGGGGTCGTTGGGGTGGTGGACGGGTGGGGAAGGGTGGTTTGGGTAGGTAGTTGAGTCGTGGTGGTTGAGGGCTGATGGGTATAATTGCAATGAGAGAAAAATTGGAAAATTAGGTGTTGAAATAGAAGGGGTAAAATGGTCAATTATGTCCATGATTGAGTAAATCATGTCCATGAATGAGCATCCCCCTAAAAATATATAGTCCCCAATTTTAGAAATATCATGAAAATATATCATTTAAATGTATCACGGTGGATAAAAATAAATGTATAATACTTCATGAACTATAAAAGATGAAAGTAATGGAATCTTAGACAAAATAAGGAAATTCTAGAAATAAAAAATAACTCCATATCAACTATAAAAGGTTAAGGAAGGGAATTTTAGGCAAAGAGTTTTGTATACTTCTTATTTTATACGAGTGTGGTTCAAAAGCACATGTATCTACACGGCACGAAAAATTTATTAAAATGTCGAAAATGAATTATTTTAAGTTAATATCAAATTTTAGCTTAATTTATTATATTTGTTTCGCTCAATGGAGTTTGGATCAACCCATATTTGTCTCACAAAAGAGTCAATTGGGCCCAAATGAAAAGTCAAGCTCATGAAGAATGTTCAAGTCTTCAAGTCCATTAACCAAAGGAGAAATCTAGACCTGGCAAATGGGTCATTCGGGTCGGGTTTGGGTCGAGTCACTTCGGGTCGGGTCATTTTCGGATCAATAATTATCACTTTCAGGTCGGGTCATTTTGGGTCGTTTGGGGTCATTTCGGGTCAGATTTTGCTTAAAAAAAGTTAATTCAGGTCATTTTGGGTCGTTTGGGTCACTTCGGGTCACTTCAGTTCGGGTCATTTCGGGTCGGGTCACTCTCGGGTCGGGTCATATCGGGTCTTTCGGGTCACTTTCGGGTTTCGGGTCGGGTCAGTTTTGCCAGGTCTAGAGAAATCTCTATAAAAAGGAGACTTCTCCACCATTTCAAAGGGATACAAAATTACTTTACAAAGGAAAAACTCATTTGTGAAAGTGAAGAGAACGAAGACATCAAAAGCTCTCAAATTTTCTTTACAATTCTCACTTGCAAGTAGTTAAAAAGCACCACAAAATCGTGTCGTCTACGCAAGAAAAACTCAAATCAAATTCAAGCATCGAAGAGAGATTCAAGTCAATGCGACCCTCTCAAGAAGCTAAAGTCAAGCAAGCGAACCTCGAAGATCGTAGACTCGTACCAATAGTAACGTTGTAGAATCAGTGGAAATAGAGGTTGTATACATAACTTTCTGATATTAATATAAACTCATTTGTTTCTGTGTTTTGTATTACAGTTTTATTGCAATACAAAATTTGTTGTTATACCACAATCCACAAAAGTGGTAGTTAACCCCATAATTTTGTTCAATTGTGAAATTAGGTCCCATAAATTTCATTTATAGCAATCGAGTCCCTTACCTTTGACCAAAAATAAAATTTAACCTCAAAAATCATTTTATAATCTAATTTATCAAATATAATACTTCCTCCATTCTAATCAATTCTTTACATTTGATTAAAATATATCTCACATATCTATCCATCTTAATATAAAAGTGGCTAAGGGAGAACACTATTCATAATGAACAGTGTTTATTCTCGCTGATGGGCCTTCTAAACAGGCCGTCTTTCCTCTCATTATTCTGATATTTGGAACTAGAGAATTTTCTATGCAATTAATAAAGTTTTGTTCAAGATCATAATTAGTCAAACAAATTTGACCGAACAACAAAGTGAGATTAACACTTTAGTGCATATATGGATGATTAGGTTTCAAAATAAGCAATAGTGGTTCTATTGTTCCTTGTATTTTTTGCTCCATAAGTTCATCCCAAATGCCAATTACTAAAATACAGCCATAAATGTCCAAGTCATCATCAGAAGTTATTCCGTCTAAATTGATAATTCTTGTCACGTCTTCAGTGTCCAACTCTTTTTGTTGGTTGAGCTTTTTCATAGCTGTGAAGGGCCCTCTGTATTTGTTTTCTCATTTGCTTCCTCTTTCTCAGTTATATATAATACGGAGTATTAGTTTGTTTCTTTTCGAGCTGTGCTTTTGGATTCTGTAAAAGCTTTGGGTTTTATTTAGTTTAATGTTAAATTTTAGTTTCTTAGTTATTTGTTGGCCTTTGATTTTTTTTATAATGTATGTTCAAGACATATATCATGAGTTTTGGTTCCTTATGTTTGAGAACAAATTCTCAATGTGAGACGGGGAGACCCGTCTTAAGCTTAGTCCCTGCGCACAAAGAGCAACTGGGGGGCTCATGTGAATAGTTTGGAAGGCTTTTCTTTATATTAATCAATTGTTATAAATTTATAATGGATATTAGGATATCCAATCAACCACTAAACCTTTTAATTGTTTAAACTTCTTTATACCTGATGTAATTAGTTAATGATAACTTGAGCTGTTTATATTTTACAAGATAAGAATTACTATCAAAGAATCAATTAATTATTTTTGTTCTTTAATTGATTATCAGATACATACTCCCAGATTTATTCAAGTCCAGTAATTCGCTCTAAAGAAGGTGCATATTGAGGTGAGTTTACTGCCATTGGGGTTTGGCTGTAAAAATTATTTGCTGGCCAGAATTGTAAGAACATGTTTCTGAATGTTGTGATAATTGATTGTTGGTATGGTTATTTCATTATGTGAATTTTTGAAGTGTAGTTGTTTTTTTAGGTTTGGAGGTGGAATGGGTGTTCTAACTATGTTTTAACACCATTGTTTGGTCGCGAGGAAGAGGGATTGGAGGAAAGTTTTGTTCCTTTAGAACAAACAAGTAAAGTTAGGGTGAGTTTGTCATTCATCCATGTTGTGTAGGGTATTTCTTATACCATCGCAGGCTCGCAAGCAGCAAACCGTGTTACCTTTTAAGGTCATAGACTTTAACGATAATGCAACTACAAACCTGAATACTGATAGGTAGTTAGATGCGTCAAGCCAAAATGGTTTCAGGTCTAAATTGATGTGGCGAAGTCTCGTGTCTGACACTTCAAAAGTTGGACCTGCGACAACTGAACACAGTGGCAAAGAGAATTGTAAGAGTATTAATTGTGGTAAGCAAATGAGGTAAGGGAAGAGGAAGGGGGTCAGGGGCATGACATGTTGAAAGAGGAAGAAGAGAGAGTGGAACGAAATGGAGTCGAGGAAAGAGAGGATAACATTTGATCAAAGAAGAGGTGATGGGAGGGGGTGGAGGAGAAGGATGAGAATAAGGGGATGGTGGGAGAAGAATGAGACAGTGTAAGGCGAGATCAGTGGGAAAAGGTAGGAGGGCATGACATGTTGATGGAGGAGGGATATGATGGGGCTCAATGGAAAATAGGTGATCACATGAATTCGAGGAGAACATATTGATCAAAGTTGAAGAGGAAATAGGTGAGGAAGAGTACAAGGGAGGAGGAATTGAGGAAAAGGAAGAAGGAGTTAAGGAAGCCGAGTGTATAACCAATGGGATGAGGAGAGAGAAAGAAAGGAAGAATGGGACAGAGGGAAGGGAAAGAGAACGAGAGACAAAAGATCCACTAGGGAGAGCTAAATGAATGACAAGTAAGCTAAGGAAAGCGAGGATGATATATTGGTTTAAGAAGAAGGAAGGGAAGGATGGAGGAATATGGGGAGAGGAAGTTGAGGATGTGAGGGACATGAAACAGGTAGTATTAGGTAGCATTGAGAGTTACAAAGTATGTGATGTGAGTCAAAAATATAAAGTTATAGATGTCAATTTAAATTACATGGGTAGCACTCAGAATTATTGAGTACGTGTTATTGATGTGTTATATCACCTAACAATTTTCTTTACCTCATTCTAACTTTTGAAAGAACTTGGAGCAAAACTTGCAGAACTATATATAAGGCTTTCGATAGTACTACATGTTAACTCACAATAACACTTTATGTTAACTCTACAAAATTTCCGAAAAAGAATGTTATTGTATATTTGTATCCCCCACAATAGGCATAAGGTAATTTTACAATTTAAATTTAGTGTAATTACAAACTTTATTTGCTGATCATCATACAATTTTACTCTAGAACCAATGTTTCAACAACACCCAATTTAACGGCATGAGGAAATATCGGTGGCAAGGCAACAGACTACGCCCACGTTCCATGTGCATCCAGGCATTGTGCCAGGGTCCAAGCTAATGCAGATGTTAATAGCGCATATGATGGTTTCAAGGTGGTCATTTAGGCAATGTATCCATAAAATGTTCCAGAAAAACAAGGCACTTGAAATAGCTAAGTGAATGTCCGCAATGTCATGAACGATTTGTAGTGTCACGTACGATTTGTAGTGTCTTCCTCGGCGCGCGCGCTCGCTCACTTCTCCATGTGTCAAACTCTAGGAGTAAAATAATTTCGGTGTTCATCTGTAGGCAAGGCATTGCTTAGGGCCTATATAAAAGCGCGTATGTTGTTATTCTATGTATTGTGCATGTAAGATTACGTGTGTTTCCAATATCATCTGTGTGTTTGTGTTGTTCTATTGTTATTACTCTTTATTGGCCTTCGTTTTCTTTGTCCTGATAGTGTAGCGTCCCACTATCACACCTTATATTGTTGCGAAACGTCGAAAACATGGGAATGACGAGGTGTTATGTAAGATACAATATTAAAAAAAATTGATGCGTTTGGCTGGAGTCTTGAATTTCTGAGTTGTCATCGATGCTCCGATATGTTGAAGTGTTGACCTGCACATTAATTTGTGATAGAGTGTCCTTGAAAGTAGGGTGACAGTTCACGAGGATAGATCTTGAGCGTAGTCTATCGTTCTATTGTTACTACTATACGTTGATTGTTGTGTATATTCTAAAATGAAAGCAAAATGACCATCAAACTTGCGCATTGCAGACAACAATCGTATAATATGCATACACTCAAAATTGCCCTTCTATAAAATCACAAATTCTTATTTAAGACGGGGGTATCCGTCTTAAGCTTAAGACGGATACCATATTCTCTCACAAAATACCCATCAATGGTGAGTGGAGAAGCACATGGGGGGTGCCCACCTTGTCCCCTCTACCCATTTCCTCTCACAAAATACCCGTTGCAAGATTCGACCCGTCTTAAGCAAGACCTACTGCTATAAAATAGTTAGTGTTATCGCTAGCTACAATAATCTTTGACAACATGGGTAACCAAAACAACAAAGCGGATAATCAACTATAACGGTTTATGGGGAAATTATACTCCATGCATGAATTCATACTAATCAAAATAAACGAGTCACAATATCTTGGGGTATCGTGCGCATAGCGCGCGATACAACAACTAGTATTACACAAATGTAAAGAAATGATTGGAATGGAGGAAGTATTTTTTTTTGTTATTAATTAAGAATTTTTTTTAATTTATAATAAATTATGAGAATTTTTTTTGTTGAGTTTTATAGTATTTCAAACATTTATTATACTGAATAATACTCCTATAATATATATTTAAACAAATTTACAAAAGATATATGTAAAAGTGTTCTTCAATAAATAATAAATTATGTAAAAATTCATAAAGTTAAAATAATTTTTAGTATTTAATAAATCTTATAATACTAATATAAAATAATTTTTTATTTCATTCGTGTAAAATTTAAAAAAAAATGGGATTGAATTTCTCTTTTGGTGAAACTTAAGAAATTTAATTGTACAAATGAAACTTATGATGCCTAATTTCACCATTCCTAAAAGTTAATGAGTTAAATTAACACTTTTGCGATTTACGATCCAACATATCGTCGATTTGATCCAACTACATACTAGATGCAAAAGGCATCTCACTTATCTCTTTGTGAGAGGGCATTAGACATGTCTTCATAAAAGACAGGCATGCCACATCTTCAATGAGACCAATTGTAATCATAAATAGATCGAAAAATTCACATGCTACCCCTAAACTTCCTCATTTTGCATGTGGCACACAATTTTTTAAGTTTGTGCACATAGTAACCTTGAGATTTGAATTTCAAGTATGACATGCTCTTTTTATCGTTCTTAAAATCTTCAAACGAGCATAAATTGTAAACCATAAATCGGAATTTGCTAAAAAAAATTAAAATTGATTAACTCTTTGAGATCTATAATTTGATACCAAAACAATGGTCATTCGGAAATTTAAGATCGAAGTTATAGACGATTTTAGGTTTTCGTTAGAAAAACCCGTAAAAAATGTCAGTCGGCATATTTTTTTTTTCTCAAATTGTAGATTGTGACAAGAAAATGTTTTTAGGACAACAAATTGGCAAAATCCGAATTCTGGTGCAAGGGTTATGCTCAATTGAAGTTTTTAAAAGCGGCAAAAATGACATTAACATGTGCAAATTGGCAAAATTTAAGGGTATCACGTAAATTTTCCGTAAATAGATACATATTTTGCCCGTCATGTATGAGAAAAAGGATTATACATAGGAGGTACTACCTCAAACTAGTATAAATTTGAGTTTTTGTGCATTTTTTTCGAGCATTTTAAAGTTTATAAATTACATTTTAAATCTTATATGTGATTTTTGAGTTTTATTGTAATTTTTTTGAGCTTAATATTCCAATTAATGAACTCAAAAACTTTATAGTAAAATTCATAATTTTTAATACTAAACTCAAAAGCTTTATTGTAAAGCTCAAAAACTATATTATTTGTGGTAGTACATCAGATGTATAATCCACATACTGATCATGTATGATGTATCATATGAGAATGTAGTGTACATTTCCACACTAAAAAATATCACCAAAATGGCGTTTAAACAATTTGGTCAAAGTTCGATAAATGCGTGTAGTTATGGAAAGCAATTGTAACCTTGACGAAAACAAAGTATGGCTAACACAATAACATTCTTACATCTTTGCTACAACAGGTACCGAAATTAACGAAATCGTAACGTCAAATATTAAATGTACTTCAAATTTTCACATTCAGACTTAGATTACAAATAAACATCAGTTACCTATTGTATCCCCTACAAATGTCTTTTGCTCTAAACCGACACCCAACTCGAGTAACATAATTACTACCTCAAGACTGTTTCATTTGGTGCGACCCCAACTCATTGGCGGGTTAATTATCGACACTAAACAGTACATGCAATGGTGCAGTTACAGTGCTGATAGTTCCCTGTCTCCAGCCGGCAAGGCCATCATTATTGGATCAGTCTGATTGGGAGCAGCTGAAGTTAAGGAGCCGATGTACTCGGTGGTGGAACCTCAGCCGTCACATCAATAGGAATATCAATAACTTGTACAGCGGTTAAAGCTGGAGATGAAGTTACATTCATAGTTGAGAGTCCTTCTAGTTGTTGCAATGCAATCAATGCATCAGGCGCACTCAGAGTGGCTACATGAGGCCTTAGTACTCCAACAGCATCTCTGAGTTTCGATTGCTACAAGCAAAATTATTAAAGGATAAACATAGATTCAGCTCGAATATGTAATTAATATACGAGTAATAAAGTGCACTTTACCATTTCCTCTAACTTTCTGAGAAGTTCTTCATTGGCCACCTCTTGTCCATGCGAATTCTAGCATCAGAAACAAGAATAGATTCTTAAGATAGGTCAGAAGATCGACTGCAGATTAAAAATGATCACATACACCCACACAACTACTACTAAATCATCAATGAAACGCATTGAGCCCACAATCCAACATAAATCATCATCCGATACCGTTAAATGGTATAGTAGGTATAATAAGGAAAAACTCAATAAAAAATAGATAAAAATAAAATGAGTTATATGTCACATAAGCGTCTAGCATCCATCAAAGAGCTGGATTAATAATAATAATAATCATAATAATAATAATAAAAAAAAAAAAAAACCTAAACCAGCATAAATGTAACCAAAACATTGTCAATGATATTCACCCTTGTACATTTAAAATTTCCATCGTGCACACATAGCAGGCAAATTACCCTTGGTCCCTCAAATCTCTCCGCTTAAGCGAGCAAGAGTAGGATGTACCCATTTGAGCATGTAAAGTTGCGTGTATGAGAAAGCAAAATATCTAAATGTGCAAAAACTTTAAAGAAGAGAGTTAGATACGTTCAATCTCATTTATCATGCATTATTCATTTCTAACACTAACCCCCTGCAATCTTCCTATCAACTTATTTCTCCTCTAAGCTGTAGCAAGTTAGATGTTTCGCGTCTAATTCTCAAATAAAAAATCTTACATCAGTGGTACTAAATGTCTAAATCTCGTCCTGAGACACATTTTGAACGAGTTATAAATAATTAATTAGCTCGCATTCCAATGAGAGAACTGCATTTGGCGGAAATAACCAAGACCAGGCCAATACAACTACTTCTCAGATAAACTCTCTAACTGACATTACCTCTGTCTTGACATGCAACTGCAGTTAAGCGAATACAGTAATACACTAGTGAAATGAATATAAGAAATTTGCACAATCAATGACTTGGTTTACAGACAATTTTGTAAAGTTGTAATATTCCAATAACTATGGAAAAGAACAAACTGATTATTTTCATACGAAGCACACTAACAATAGACTCCCTCCTTTCAAATCCAATCTACCCATTTGCTTTTTACACAAAGTTAAAGGAAAAAATTCAATATTAGTATAAGTACATGGTTATGAACCAAACTGGAATTAAATTGTAGTATCAGTACATGGTAGTGGACTAGTGGGTCATGACTAGGGCATTTTGTGTAAATAGACAAACTCAATAAGGACAGCTATGCCCTAAAAATGTCCTTAAAAGAAAAGGATAAGATCGGATTTAAATGGACCCAAAAGGAATAGGGGAAGATTGGATTTGAAGGGAGAGAGTAAGGGAGCGAGTAATGTTTAATGTTTAAAATGTCAGCAGAATTAAAACATTCATCACGAGTATGTTCTAGAGACAAAGATTTCAATCAAAGCCCCAAAATAATGAGCAACGGCAACCATGCTATCACAGTTCACTCACAAATCACACGATAACATTTTAAAGAACAGTATTTGTAGAAAGAAGTTTTCATGCAACTAAAAGCATGGGTAAGAGGTCGTCCAGGATTTAAAGTTATAGAAATCAAAGCAATATCATCAAAGAAATTACATGAATTTTGCCAAGAATTACCAAAGAAGTGCTCATTAAAAGTACATAAAGATGCACACACTACATTTTTGTTGCTTCATCACTAAGGTCCCATACATTAAGCAAAGTGCATAATTATAACTGGAAGTAGTAGCACTTTGATTATAAGAAACGAAAAATTTAACTGTAACTCTAAAGTTCGACAGCTTTCTGGTAGGAAACCAAAATTTTATGCTTGTGAACATGATACTGGGAAGTTTGTGTTGATGCAAAGCATGACCAAAATCGTAACTTCGGAATTGTAAGGGCACTTGGATAAAGAATTTGGAGAGTGGGAGCAGTAAGGAGCAATAGACAATTGGACATGGCAAATTTAAACTGATGAAAAGGTTCATGTAGTAACACTTTCAAGTTTAACAAACACTAATGTAAAGTGTAATAAATGACTATATCAAACCTTCGATCCACACAGATGTTAGTAAACAAACGAGATATGTAGGCTAAAACCAAAGATTATCTTCATAATTCAGTGGGATTAACTTAAATGGCTACATATTGAAAATTGGTTTGTATGAAATATATACATCCATTGTTTATAAACATAGAAAAGAGATCGTAGCAAACAAATTTAATACCATAATACGAATTCAACATAATTATCTTCGCTGATCAATAAATTCTTAAATAAATTATAGTTTGATCGTCTTTGATTCATCTTTGTTTAGCACTTTATTATTTTATATTAATTATTAATATAACTGTGATACAATGTTCTATGTTTGTCGATTCTAAATCTTTTGGGGGTTGAGGTTTTGTTGTCACTTGTCACTGTATTAACCACTCAAAAAAATTGGTTCAGCAATTAAATACGATACCTACCAACTAAACTCCATACAACAATGCTAATACACAAATTCTAATTGTAAACTAACACTAATACTATATAGATGAGAAAGTAGATGACATTGATTGTAGTCAAGTACAGAGTACATCATCAGTGTGAAATGTAATTCATCTATAATATTAAAATAAAACCCTCACACATATTGAGAGTGTATAGCTTAGTACACAAACATGTTAAGCTAAACAAATGAAATTTGGTAAACACATTTAACTCTTCTAAATTTTACAATTTCAGTGGCAAAAAAAAAAACAAGTTGCAGCTTTATATATTAATCAGGTTTATATGATATCTCTGGAGCTTCTGTTTATATATTAGAAAAAGATATAGAACAGAACTAGTATTCACACCAATAAAATGGCTTAAATTCCTATTTTTATTTCACCATCTAAAAGCATCTCGGAAAAAAAAAATCACCAAGCAAATTTAATATTGCCATTCTCCAAGATCCAAAATATTTGGCCAAAAGGGTCAGACTGAAGATTGCTTCTAGAATATATAAAAAGGATCACACTCTAGTAAATCTAAACCAAACAAAAAAACCATTAGGAACCACAAGTACTGTCACTCATTCTAATAACGTCAACAACATTACCCTATATCTCCAAAGTTCTTGCCAATAGCAGGGTATGAGGTGAAATGTATGCAAAACAAAGGCCTTCGCAAACCATAAAAACAATTACGCAAAGAATTAACCGATTTGGACAATACAAGCCGCTTAGAAACTTAGAGATACTATAGTCAACCGCTAAAAAGAATACGGAATAATATAATATAGAAGTAGTAGAGAACAATGGCATTAATGGGAAGTGCAATTCATTACTCATATCCAATGCTATAAAGCTTCATAAAACAAGTGACAGTAGTGTAGCAATGCATGTTTTCGCCAAAGGAAACATTAGTATACACATTAACCATTTTACCTACAAATTTCACTTATTAGAGAATCAAGTAGAGTAGCAGAACTATTCAAATCTGAATTATTAGAAACATTTGCATCTTATATGTAATGTAATTTCGTAAGCATAGAAGAATACATTAGTATACAGATTTTATATTACAATCCAACTGTACAAATCCAATTAATTTTTAATATATTGTAGTACTAGACTATCCATTTATGTATAGTTCCAACTATTTTCGCAAAAAACTGTTGTGCATTAAAAAAAACTAATTTCAGTTATATACCCCATTGAAAAAAGTGTGAATGCGTAGATCGTAGCATAAAATGGGCATCAAACAAGAGTAGCCCCATATTCCAAAATAAGAAATCGGGCAACTTGACATAAATGAAGGGGGTATTTTCTTTGTTTCAATTTTTCCTACATTTAACACTCCTATTATAAACCTCTTGTTCAAATCTCTTAAATAGTGTAGGATGGTTGTCCAAGTTATAGCACAATTTAAGTAATAAGTTCCATAACTTTCATTATCCCCTATTAATGACTTCCAAACAAACTAAACCCACCAACTAGATTAACCACCAACATGCAAATCCAAATTTAAAGCACACAAAAAACACAATATGGAGGGAAAAATATATAACTAACAACCACTAACCTTCTTTGGTCTCCCTCTAGCCTTACCACTATACAGCTTCTTCTCCACCATTCCGAGACCCCCTTTAGGCTTCCTACCCCTCCGTCTCACACCACTCACCGCCATCGCAACAACCCTTTTCCCCCTTGGCCTCCCAGCCGGCCATCCTCGCTTCTTCCTCTTCTCTACATTGTCCGAAACCAGCCCAGTAGCATTAGCATTAGCATTCGCATCCGCATTAGCATTATCATTAGCATTAGCATTAGCATTATAATAATCATAATCATCATCATTATAATTAACAACCTTCTTCAGCCTCCCTGAACCCCGCTTCACCACGTCCACCTCATTCACGGGCTGCACCGGCCCTTCCTCCACCTCCACCTGAAACAACTCTTGCGGCTCTACAACCACCTCCTCATCCACTCCCTCCACTTCTCGTTCCTTCTGTTTCTTCCTCGGACGCCCCCTTCGCTTCACCAAGCTACCCTTCTCAATCTGCCCATTACTCACCCCACCAGAACCGCTCAAAATTACCTGCTCCAGTCCCACCACCACTTTTGCAGGCCGTCCTCTCCGCTTCTTCCCAACCAATTGATCAGACCCCATAACCTCACTTTCAATTTTGCCTTTGGGGACAGTTTCAGCTACCATTTCAGGTCCAAAAGCGGGTTGTTTAACCTTGGGAGGGCGACCAGGTTTCCGCTTAGCACTAGAAGAAGGTTGCTCCGACAAAGGAGTCGACAAAACCGGGATAAACTGCTGCTGTTGCTGTGGCAGCTGTTGCTGTGACTGCTGCTGCTGCGGCGAGGGCGGAATAACAGGTATGGGAGAAGATTGAAGAGCAGATAAAGAAGAGAGTTGATAAGAATTCTTAATCATAACAAGTTGACCCGAGTTCTTAAGACGAGTCAAGTGGTGAGTGAGTAAAGCCGAGTGAGAAGGTGGGAGATTCGAGTAAACTCGGTCTATATACTTAGCTATCGCTCTCTTACTCGATCCGCTTTCCTTACCTTGCGAATTCTCCCACAGTATTGCAGCAGTAATCATCTGCATGTTCAATCAATCCATCAATATCTATATAAATGCGATAAGTCTTGCTTAAGACGGACATTCAAATACTATCAAGTGGTGATAATAAAAAAAACAAAACTTTTGTTATTTTCTAGGCAACAAGTGGGTGATTTGGTTTTAATTTTAAAGACGGATATTGTCACTCGTCTTAAAAGGAGACTAACTAAAAAATGAATTTTTAAATGTTTAATTTTAATGAGTAGGAAATGTTTACCTCGGTGTAAGAAGGGTGAGAAGGAACGGGGTTGGAAGGGTGGACGAAGTCGGCGGAGGAAGGCGGTAGTGGTTGTGGTGGCGGCGGCAAAGGTGGTGGCGAAAACGATGGTGGTAGCGGAGGTGGAGGGTGGAAGTGAACTCCATAAGCAGCTAGTTGTGATGGATCCATGGAGAAGGAGGAAGAAGAAGAAGAAGAAAAAGGAGTAAGGAGTTATGGATGAGACGAAAACTTAGGGTTTTGAATTTTCTTTGGTCCGTATTGCTTTTTGGGAATTTTTATTGTCTAAATAAAGATAAACTTTACAACTTTACATTATACTTGACACTACTCACTTGGGACTTGAATCATTGAACATGATATATAAATTGGGTTAGGTGAGGTGGTTTTAAATTGGGTTAGGTGGGTTTAGGCTCAGGTTTGGGTTCGGGTTACGTAGGTAGTTGATTGGTTATAGGTTGACTTATAGCCCTGTTTTTTTGGATTTTATTATAAGTTTTACTCCGTACAAAAAGTCTACGGGTTGTTTTTAAAATGTGCAAAGATATATAAGTATATGTTATTTATATAAATATATTTTATTAATTGAAAGTTTTTATTTTTGTAATTGTAATCAATTTCTAGTTTTTTTTTTTTTATAATTATTCAATTTGTGACTTTTTTTTATTCAGATATATTGGTAATATTTAAATAATGTATTTCTATAATTTGCCCAAATAAATTCATCCGGCAAATTAACATATAGGTTGAACACAATTTATTGGTTCTTAAATTATTGAACTCAAATGCCCTAGTGTGTTCGAAGGTTATACTCCCTTCACACAACAATGACCTTCTCACTTCTCTAATATATGTGAGGAGTATTGTCGAATTGGAAAAATCATTGGTATATGAAGGGAATATTAGTTAAATTGATCGTTATATATGTTGGAAATATCGGTATATTTCGTCATTAAATTTACGGATTATAACGAAACTATAGTATATGAATTACGAGTCATAAATGAATTGCATAATATAAAATTATAGGAATTTAGAATTAACCTTTGGTCCTAGCAAATTTGGCCTATGAACAATATCTAAATCGATATTCTCCTAATTGTTGCACCCAAGATGCTCTGAGATATGCATTTTCTTGTGCTATAAAGAATACAAAAATTACTAATGATTTTTGTGTCAAGAACTGAATCATGAATTATGTAGAGAAGAAGAGTTTATATAGACCTATCATCCTCTCTCCTTTTACACGTCGAGTTGGAGTCAAGATAGAATTCTTCCTTCTTTTATTTATTTAATGTATAATATGTGAATGTAATATTATAATATATACGTCAGTTATAAACATCGTATATTTTATAATTTGCTACTTAAATATAAACAGTTTATATTTAA
>JAIUZE010018141.1:0-59258 GCA_022085475.1 Heliosperma pusillum
GTGGGATATGTGGATAAAGAGACAAGAGAATTGGTGACACCCACTTGTGTCAGACAAGTGGGAGATTGTTGGAGTATGTGTCCTCCACAATAGTGCGCCACATGATAAATCTTATTAAGGAATATAATTGGGATATTTATTGACTATATATATGATTAGTCAGTTGATTAACGTAAATCAATAATGGTTGGCTGACTAGAGTTTGACGTTATCACTACAAGAATATAGTGTATTAGCGACGGAAATTTTGCGACGGATATGTAATCCGTAGCAAAAACATACTTGCGACGGATTTTGCGACGGGAATTACTAGTTGCGACGGATTTGCGACGGATATTCCGTCGCAGTTCATTTTCACTTATGGCGCCCAACTTTTCACATGGCGGGAAATTATGCGACGGAATTGCGATGGAATATCCGTCGCTAAATAAGATACTGCGACGGACTTGCGACGGATAGTCCGTCGCAGAGGTAAATAATTGACTGACAAATTGACCAAAGGTAGAGGACACGTGTTTTTTTCTGCGACGGAATATCCGTCGCAATACCTTATTTAGCGACGGACTTGCGACGGAAATTTCGTCGCAAAGGTAAATAAATGACTGACATGTGCTTTATTTCTGCGACGGACTTGCGACGGAAAGTCCGTCGCAGGGTCTTTTAAATGACTAAACTCGCATCTCTTCCCCTTTACCGAAATCATTTTTATTAAACCTAAATCCCCAAATTGACGACGGCGACGACGACAACAACGACGACAACAACAACGACGACGGCCACCACAAAGACCACCACGACGACCCACTAAATTCTTCCCTCCTCTCTCTCAGGTCTCTCTCTCTTTCTTCTCTTATTTATGTTTTCATGTGTTTTGTTCCCTCCGGCCACCCACCGGACCACCCCCCTCCTTTTCCCCTTCCCTTGGTCGCCCTTTCCCCTGCCCCTGGCCGGACCCCGCTGCCACCACCGGACCACCCCCCTCCTTTTCCCCTTCCCTTTCCCTTTCCCTTTCCCCTTTCCCCTGCCCCTGGCCGGACCACCCTCTGCCACCCACCGGACCAACCCTCATTCTTTCCCCTGCCCCTTTCCCCTCAATGATGAGTATTAAAGTTGTGAATATGTTAGTAAGTTACTACCTTTTCCCAAATTTTGATTGAAGACGGATCGACCCGTCTTAAGTGTAAGACGGATTAAATCCCCCTCATAAAGGGCAAATAAAGTGTAAGTGGGTTATCTCCTCACTTATCTCCTCACTTAAGTTTAAGACGGATTAAATCCCCCTGCCGCCGCCCCCACCCCACTGCCACCCTCCCTCCTTTGAATTGTTGTAATTATTAATATAGATAATTATTATTACTCCCTCCGTCCCGGGCATTTGTCGTGCTTTACTTTTGTCACAATTATTAAGGAAATGTTGTTCATATATGATAGACTTAGTACCCGTTCAAGAATTACGCATTAGGTGTAATTCTTGAATAGTCCTCGTTTTGGGACTGTCTTTGAATCTTTAATGCCATTTAGGTGGTAAATACTAATCATTTTTTTAATTGTTATTTGACGATTAAGTTAGGTTGACAGTTCCTTTAATGTTCTCTGAATACATATGGAGAGTGACAAGTCATTCAACATTGTGTATTTGGAGAACTGTAGGGAATTGCTGCCGAATTTTCGTCTCATAACAATTAATTAAATGATTAGTATTTACTAATCACAAATTCTCATTTGTGACGGACACTATCCGTCGCAAGCTTAAGACGGATACCATATTCTCTCACAAAATACCCATCAAGGGTGAGTGGAGAAGCACATGGGGGGTGCCCACCTTGTCCCCTCTACCCATTTCCTCTCACAAAATACCCGTCGCAAGATCCGATCCGTCGCAAGCAAGACCTACTGTTTACTAATGGTATGAAAGATTCAAAGATGGGTTTAGGTTGGAGAGATAAGGACCCCATGAACTCGAATATTATTTTTTTTTGCAGGTGGAAGATGTTGTTGTTGTTGTTGTTGTTGTTGTTGTTGTTATTGTTGTTGTTGTTGTTGTTGTTGTTGTTGGAGGTTGGAGGTTGGAGGTTGGAGGTTGGAGGTTGTTTGTTGTTTGTTGTTTATTGTTTGTTGTTTGTTGTTTGTTTGTGTAATAGGATGTGTATTAGTAGTTATTGTTGTTATTGTTGCTATTAGTAAACTTTTAGTTCTTGTTGTTATTGTTTTGAATATTTATTTAAGTCGATAATAATAATTATAAACGTGTATGTAGATTTGAAATGAAAAGAGTACAACGGGCATGGATGTATGAAAGATTGGATTGTAATAAAAAATTAAGACAGGAGTTTGTAATGGACGTTAATGAATTCATTAATTATGTTAAGAATCAAGAAGATTACGGTAGATGTAAGGAAATTAGGTGCCCATGTGTAAAGTGTAGAAATCGCAAATTTTTAGCCGAACAAGAAGTAAGAAAACACCTAGGGCTTTGGGGCTTTTGCGATGACTATTATGATTGGGTGTGCCATGGTGAAAATTTTCCCGTTGATCATAGATCGGGATGTGAAGAGAAGAGAAAGGCGTTGCCTACTCACATTATGGGTAGAAAAAACACCTTGAGAATCATGGACGAAATGGTAAATCTAAATCTTCTTTCATTTTTTATTTATTTATCTAATTATAATTTAATAGTTATATATATGTTATACTAACAAGTATTTAAATTGTAGATCGATAAATCTTCAACTGGTATCCCAAATGCCGTGCAAGTCTTAGAGAAGACAAAGAAGCACCCGTTCCGTGGATGGTTATCAAAAAAACCAGCTCAACTCTATGTAAGTTATGCATTTTTTTGTTAAGTGATTTATTTTTAATTTGTCATTTATATATTTAATTACATTAACTACTTAATTTAAATGACAATTACTAATTCTGAACTTGTTTGTGATGCAGAATAAGATCATATCAAAGAAGTCTGAGCTTCAAAATCAAGGAGTCGAAAACATCGACGATAA
The DNA here is from genome assembly GCA_022085475.1 of Heliosperma pusillum. Classification (NCBI taxonomy): domain Eukaryota; kingdom Viridiplantae; phylum Streptophyta; class Magnoliopsida; order Caryophyllales; family Caryophyllaceae; genus Heliosperma; species Heliosperma pusillum. The sequence continues at coordinate 3,000 of JAIUZE010018141.1, forward strand.
TGAGATCTATTATGAGGAGACTGGATTTGACGAGAAAGGAAGATGCTACGGATTGGGACCAGCGGCGAAGCATTTGTTTGACCATCATAGGCACCCTGTTTCTACCTCAAACCCGACTCAGGGCACCCCAAGTTTCGCTACTAAGCTGTCAAAGGAGAATGCTGCACTTAGACAAGAGCGCGACGAGCAGGCTCAAAGGATTGCAGCTATAGAAGAGTACTTGAGTCAGGTTGCAAGAAATTCTACTCAAAACTGCAGAAATGGAGGTCCTAACCAGGGTCGAGACGACTTTGATGATGATAGGGGCGATAATGCTAGGTCCAACCCATTCACCCCTTTCCCTCCTTTCCCTCCAATCACTCCACTGACTTGAGTGATTAGTTAACTATTTGGTACTTTGAACCTTTTATTTGAAAGACTTTAATTACTTTTATGATATAAAATCAAAACTTTGTTCGGTTTTGTGTTACATTAGTAACTTTGTTGGACGCGTAACTGCTGGAAAACTTCTGTAATTTGCAGGTTTTTTGTCGTTTTAACGCGTATAAGGAGATGCAGGAAACAGACAGATCCTGGAAAATACAGGCTTTATTGCGACGGAAATTCCGTCGCAAACATTGACTGACTTACAGCCAAGTCAAACACAAAGTCAATCATTGCGACGGAAAGTCAAATTGTTGCGACGGAATTTCCGTCGCAAAAATTGACTTTATGTTTGACTTTGCTGAACAGGTGGCAGTCAAGTCAAACATTCAGTCAACAGTTGCGACGGAAAGTCAACACTTTGCGACGGAAATTCCGTCGCAACTATTGACTTTATGTTTGACCCCAATTCAAGTCAGTCAACTTTTGCGACGGAGTATCCGTCGCAAAACCTTGACTTTCCGTCGCAAAGATGTGCGACGGATTAATCCGTCGCAATTACTACTGTTTGCGACGAAAATAAGCGACGGGCACTATCCGTCGCAAATCAGTCTTTAGCGACGGAAATTCCCTATTTAGCGACGGAATAATCCGTCGCAACACGAACTTTATTTTGTAGTGTATTGTCGTATGACGGCGGTGATCAACTGATCCCTTTCGGTCACACCTAAAGGATGAAATCCAAATAAGTAACTAATTATTTGTATACGATACAGTTAATTAGTACATTACATATATTCGATATGTACGAGAGTTAATTGTTAGAAATTGAGTTAAGAACTCAAATTCGATTAAGTTTATTTTTCAAATATGCGATAATTGACTAATTAATTTATATCTTATTTCAATATGATTAAATAAGATTTAACTTAGTAATTAATCGTTAAATTACTAAATTAGTTGAGGTTTTGAGATAGAGGTAATTAGTTAATTATATTTACAAGGAGTTGTAAAATAAATTAACTTAGCATTGTGGGACCCATTATATATTGATATAATGGTAAAATTACTTAAAATGTTAAGTAATGTTATTCATTTATTTGTGTCTATAACTTTTATATGATCAAATTACACTTAATTAGACAAGATAATTAACCATATGATCAATAAGTATTTGTGGGACAAATATCAAAAATCAAAATGGATCAATTTGAGGCTCACATGGCCGGTTGGTTGTAGTTGTTGGTGATGATGGTTGTTCTTATTCACACTCACAAGCAACATATGCTTATGACATGAATAGTAAACATGAAATCATTTTATTCACTACAACACATTACCACTTTGCATGGCAATAAAATAAGAAGAAAAAATCACCATTTTGTGATGTTGATAACCGGCCCTCATGGCTATAAAAGGAGAACAATTGTTGTTCATTCCTTTACTAGTTCATTCTTGTTTTATTTCATACATCTCTCAAAACTAAACTTCTCTCTAAAACTCTCATATACTAATATTTACTAAGTATTACTAGTGTAGTAATATAGTCTAGTATTAGTAGTATAATATCTATCTTATTATCTAGTTAATAATAAGGGTAGATTATTTGGGTTAATCTTGGTGCAACTTAGAGGAGATCTTCTACTTTGGAGATTACTTGTGTTCAACCATATTTGTAGCTCAAGAACAACAAGAAGGAGTTCTTGTTGTGCCCTTATATTTTCCATATCAATGTGAGGAAATTTCTTCTTTTATATAAATGTCTTTATATTTGCATGCATGTTACATAGATCATTAAATACTAAATTAACAAGTAATTTAGCAACTAATTAGAGGAGTCTAATTAAGGTCTATGGACTTTCAGAATTGTCCCACATCGAAAATTTACCTTAATATATGGTGATCCTATGATTATAAATAAGAGTCATAATTGAAACTTATGTATCCACCCAAAATCTTTTGAGTCTCTTAAGTATTGTCTTAGAGATCTTTTACAAGTTTGTATTATTACCTTTACAATAGTAAAATTTACATCATAAAAAAATTAATTTAGGAAAGTTTCATAAATAATACTCTGGATATAAAAAATTAAGTGGATAAATTTTTAATTATTATATAAAATACAAATAATAGAAATATATATTTTAAAGAAAAAGATGGTGTACTACTTAATAATTAATATATTATTTTTCTCACATTGAAAAATGATGTAGATGTGGTAAACATATTACGCATAAATTGTAGAATTATCCCACATCGAAAAAATAACATAAAGTGGCTAATCCTATGATTATAAATAGGTGTCGTCCTTAACCCTTAGGTATTAACCCAAATTTTTTTGAATCTCTTAAAAATTGTCTTAGAGATCTCTTAAAAGTTTGTAGATGTGATGAATACACTATGTATAAATAGTAAAATTGTGCCACATCGTAAAATTAACATAAGGTGGGTGATCCTATAAGTATATATGGGAATCATCCTTTGACCTTATATATCAAAGTGAAATCTTTTAAGTCTCTTAAGTATTGTCTTAGAGATCTCTTAAAAGTTTGTGTATTATTATTTCCACAATTGTTAAATTTACATCATCAAAAATTAATTTAGAAAAGTATTATTAAAAAAATTTAAGTATCATTACAAAAATTATGAAGATAATATAGTTACATTCGTGGTAAAAAAAACCTCGAAAGTATGGAAACTCATACTATTTATTTGCACATACTTGGTGTAATTTTTAATATTATTTGTCCCACATTGAAAAATAATGTAGGTAGGTGAATATATTACTTATAAATAGTAGAATTATCCCACATCAGAAAATTATCATAAGGTGGCGATCTTATGATTACAAATAGAAATCATATTTGGAAATAAAGTTTCAACCCAAAATCTTTTGAGCCTCTTACATATTGTCTTAAAGAGCTATGGTGACTGGTAAATATATACTATGTATAAATAGTAAAATTGTCCCACATTGAAAAATTATCATAAGGTGGAGTGATCATAAATATGATCATCTTTTTTATATTGTTAATAAAAGACTTTCAAAATATAATAAGTGACCTTTAAAATATTCTTTTATTATTCTAATATAGAAAAAGATGGTGTACTATTTAGTTTTTTATTAGTCCCACATTGAAGAATTATGTATGTATGATGAATATATTACATATAAATAGTAAATTGTCCCACATCAAAAAATTACTATAACATATGGTGATTCTATGATTATAAATAATAGTCATCCTTGAACTTAGGTATAAACCCACAATTTTTTAAGTCTCTTAAGTATTGTGTTGAGAAGTTCTAACCATTTGTATTATAATCGTCACAATAGTAAAATTTACATTATTACAAATTAATTTAGAAAGTATCATAATAATAATTTTGATGATAAACTACTTAATGTGTTATTAGTCTCACATTGAAAAATAATGTATTTGTGATAAATATATATACTAAGTGTAAATTGTAAATTATCCTATGTCGGAAAATATCATGAGGTGGAGTGATAAAAAATAAGATTATAAATTGGAGTCATTTTGGTCTCTTAAGTGTTGTTTTAATGAACTCTTAAAAGTTGTATTTTATCTCCACAATAATGAAATTTAAACCATCAAATTTAATTTAGGAAATTTAGGAAAGTATTATATAAATAATAATTTTGATGGTGTACTACTTAATAAGTTATTTGTCCCACATTGAAATATTATACAAGTATGGTAAATATGCTACGTATAAATAGTATAATTGTCTCACATCGTAAAATTATCCTAAGGTGGGGTGATCATATAATTATAAATAGAAGTTATCATTAGAACTTAGATCAACCCAAATCTTTCGAGTCTCTTAGATATTGTCTTAGAGAGCTCTTAAAAGTTTGTATCCACATTAGTGAAACCTCCATTATCAAAAATGAATTTAGGAATGTATCATAAAAAAATAAAGTGAATTTTTTTTTATTTATTTCAATATACATTTCCTATATTATATTCAAGTGATGCTTATAATTTTTATATAAAACCTTTTACATTTCATTTCACAAAAAAAATATTGTGAAAATGAGTCATCTTTCAAAGTTAGATATTCACCCAAAATCTTTTGAATCTCTTAAGTATTATCTTACAGAACTCTTAAAAGTTTGTATTATTATCCCCGCCCTTAATGAAATTTACATCATCAAAATTAATTATGGAAAATATCATAAATAAAAATTTAAGAAAATATCATAAATAATAATTTTATTGGTGTACAACTAAATATGTTATTTGTCCCACATTGAAAAATAATGTAAGTGTGGTGAATATACTATGTATAAATAGAGGAATTCTCCCACATCGGAGAAATATCATAAGCTGGAGTGATCATTCGATTATACATAAGAGTCGTCCTTGGAATTAGATATTAATTCAAAATCGTTTAAGTCTCTCAAATATTGTTTTCGAGAGCTCTTAAAATTTTGTATTAATTATGAAAATAATCTAATTATAAGATTTGTAGTAAAAAAAATGTTATCATTATAATATAAAATCTCATATTATTTGTACATACTTAGTGTAATTCTTAGTATGTTATATATCCCACCTTGAAAAATAATGTAAGTGTGGTGAAAATACTAATACCTATAAATAGTAGAATTGCCCCATATCGGACAATTACCATAAGGTAGGGTGATCAACCCAAAATCTTTTGATTCTCTTAAGAATTGTCTTAGAGAGCTTAATTCTTAGGTATCTTGAATAATTTTTCAAGTCATATAGATTAAATATAACTTGATTCATGGCAAGGTTGGTAAAATATGTTTAAAATAGAAGTTGAATCAATATATTAATATTATTTTCTTAAACATTACGGAGTATATTTTATTATAATCTTAAAATTTCAAAAGTTTATTTTTACAAGTTAATTGTTATAGGAAAATTATGAAAATGACATTAACGTAGACTTGTGCATCGCACGGGCATGAAATCTAGTTGTTTATAAATGGAGTTTTTTTTATGCAATACCTCGGGAAATTGAGATGGTAGCTTCCTTATGTACCATGGCCGCATAAATGAGAGTGTTACACTGCATGTCAAGCGGGAAGACTTGTCCTTGTAAACAATAGATAATTTTCAAATGTAAACTTTTCTTATTCCATCTTCTGTTAATAAATAAGTTGATAAAATTTGAAAAAGATTTTTTATGGAATAAAAACAAGGAATGCAAAGGCGCTAATCTAGTTTGATGAGATAAAGTATGTCACTCTATATTCTTATGAGGCTTAGGTATTTGTAAAGCAGAAGCTTTAAATAAAGCATTTCAAATGAAACTTTCGTGGAAAAATTTTAACGGAAGGAAATAACCTAGTAAAGAAAATTTATTTAAAAAGTGATTCTCTTTAAGCATTTCCCTCCATAAATGAGTTATTGGCAGTGGCGTAAGCTTATGTTTGTTCAACATATTTTTAGAGTAAGACTTAGATGGCAAGTTGGTAATAGAAAAAATATAAATTTTGGTAGTAAGTGTAGAAACTGTATAATTGTATAATTGAAAGCTTGATTATTTTATTATGAAGGCAATAAGCCGTATTTATAGTATAAGAGATTGAATACTAGTTTCCATAAACAATCTATATGGAATAGAATGGGAAAGCTAATAACTAAACTGAATAGGATACTTGTCTTGTTTAAGACGGGTCAAATACTATCATAGTAATAAAGACAAAAAAAATTGGTATTTTCTATACAACAAGTGTGGTGATTTGGATTGTATTTGACGCGTTTTAAGCTTAAGTAGGGCTGAACAATTTTAGGTCCAGACCGGAAAAATGGACCGGACCGGACCATTTGGTTTGGACCGAAACCGGACCGAATTTTTTAGGTCTGGTCCTCGGTCCACATTTTTGTAGGTTTTGGTCTTCGGTCCGTTCCGGACCAAGACCGGTTATTTTAGGTCCGGACCGAATAGACCGAATTTAATGTATTTGAAGGATAGTGTTTATAATTTTATGAAATTGTTGGGTAATTTACCTTCAAAAGACAATACAAATGCAATATTAAAGACTATTTTAATCAAATGATAGTTTGATTATTTGTTAGTTTAGTTTTGTCAAATTAAATTTTATTAGGTAGTTATCCTTCTTATTAACAAAGTATATTTTTCGGTCTATTTAGGTCTATTTAGGTCTAAGACCGGATCGGACCGAATATTTCGGGTTTGGTTTGGTCCAAGACCGAAATTTTTAGATCTGGTATTCGGTCCAGTCTGGTCTTGGACCGATGCTTACCTCTAAGCTTAAGACAGATTATGTCCGTCTTAAATGAGAATTAAGTCGGCCACTTGGCTAGTTAAAAGGGTTTTTAACTAAAATCTCAACGGGTGTAAATTTTCTTAGATTTGCAACTTGCAAGTGTGACCTCCCTCCTAAGATTAAGCTATTTTTATGGAAAATTTGTGTTGATGAACTCCTTCAAAGGAGTGACTTTAGCGGTCTCTCTTAAATTATTTAAGTCATAACATGAACCCTAAGATTTTGAATTACATGATTATCACAAACGCAATACTATTGTTAATCATATTAGAACAAACCTCCGTACAACATGATGATAAACTTTGTTGGTTAGTAAACCCTTAATAGAGAAATGAGGTTTCTCTCCCTTTGCCTATAAACCTTAATATATGTGTTTGTATGTTTTTGTGGTTGATCTTTGTGATGGGCAAAGTTCACTATTTATAGGTAAGGGGAGAGGACCGAATTTCATAACTTATAAGCATAACATTAACCTTCCATCAAGGCTAATAAAACATGAAACTTACTCTTGCATGTATAACCCTTTATGTTACTAGCAAATTAATATGAAACATATGTTTGGAGTTGTAACATGTTTATCATTTTATTATTTAGTAGTAAAAGAAACAACTCTCTTACTAATGACCATAAACATGAGTAAGACTATAACATCTTATGTCATGAATATATAGATGTTTCTTACAGTCTCCCACTTGGTCATTAGGAAGATACTTTAGTGTTTTCATATTAAAACCATAAAGGGCGCATGATATGCTAGTATATTTTAATTGGCTATCATAAGTGTTTGATAATCTGGCAATCAATGGGAGTCATGGCGTGTACACGTTATTTTGCAACATGCTTACTTCCATGTACTACTAAATTAACAACTTTCATACCTATACCATAAATAAGAGTATCATAATGGTCACATAATGTCTTGTATATAAAAGACTTATTCTGTTTTTTATTCATCTAATACGTGAGGTGTACACATTAGAAAACAGAAAATGTAAATGTACGTAAACACTATATAGAGCTCAATAACTGTCGTGCATAAATAGAAATTAAATGACAGAATATAAGAAATTTAGGAACTATCTGTAAGACTCATACTTTCAGTGTGTTTCTGAAAAGTTGGTGCAGATAGCCCTTTCGTAAATATGTCTGTCACTTGCAAATTTGTACTTATTGACTCGACGACAATTTTCTTTAGTTTAACATCTTGCTTTAGTAATAGGTATTTGAGGTCCATGTGTTTTGAACCATTGGTTATCCTATCATGCTTTGAGAAAAATGTTGCAGCTTCATTGTCAAAGTAGATGAGTAATGGCTTAGAGATAAAATTTAAAGCGCCAAACTGTAAGACAAAATTACGCAGCCATGTTCCTTGAATTGAAGCCTCATAACATGCCACATATTCAGCCATCATGGTGGATCCGAAAAGCAACTCGGATTTTTGACTCCTCCATGATATTGCACCTCCACATAAGAGATATGCATAGCCAAGAGTGCAAATCCTAGTGTCAGGACATCCAGCAAGATCTGAATCAGAATAACCAATCACCTGTGGATGACTTGATTTTCTATATGTGAGCATGTAGTTTCTTGTTCCTTTTAAGTATCTCAACACTTTCTTTGCAGCTTTCCAATGAGCAATTTCTGGGTTACTTTGAAATCTACCCAACATGCCAACAGCGTGGCTGATATCAGGTCTTGTACAGACTTGTGCATACATCAAACTCCCAACAAGAGATGCATAAGGACACTTTGCCATTTCTTCTCGTTCCATAGGAGTCTTTGGGCACTGCTGAGGAACTAGCTTGTCTCCTTTATGCAATGGCACAGGACTAGAGGAACAAGTCATTATGCCAAATCTCTCAAGTACTTTGTCAATATATGCTTTCTGAGACAATCCCAAAAGTCCTTGTGATCTATCACGGAATATTTCATTTCCTAGCACATAAGAAGCCTCACCCATATCTTTCATTTCAAGGATTGTAGAGAGATAATCCTTAGTTTCACGTAATAAACCAAGGTCACTACTGGCTAATAACATGTCATCAACATACAAAACCAAAAATATGAACTTACTCTCACTGAACTTGAGATAAATGCAAGGGTCAACAACATTTTCAGTAAAATCGAACGCAGTAATGATTTCATGAAACTTTAGATACCATTGCCTTGAAGCTTGTTTCAGTCCATATATTGATTTCTTAAGTTTGCAAACCATGTCTTCCTGACCTTCAATTAAGAAGCCTTCAGGTTGTCGCATGTAGACTTCTTCTTCTAAGTCTCCATTTAAAAAGGCGATTTTTACATCCATTTGATGTAATTCTAAGTCATAATGAGGTATTAATGCCATGACAATTCTTTAAGATGTTTTTCTAGAAACAGGAGCAAAAGTCCCATTATAGTCAATGCCTTCTTTCTGATTAAAACCTTTGAAAACAAGTCTGGCTTTATAACGTTCAATTCCGTTGAAATCTCGTTTGGTCATAAAGACCCACTTACATCCAACGGCTTTATGACCCGGAGGCAATTGAACGATTTTCCATACTTGATTACTTTTCATAGATTTTAATTCATCTCTCATGGCATCAATCCATTTAGAAGAATTAACATTGATAGGCTTATGTCGCACACCTATGCAAAGATAAATTTCCCTAGACACAAATAAATGTAGTACGAGGGGTCGAACACAAGGAGGCGGGAATTTCGTTATGAAATGCTATGAAAAGACTACTATCAAAGTCGGTTTAATGGTTGGTTTAGTTTTGATGTTTATCTAAAGGTGATGTAAATCAAATAATATTAAAAGAGTCTAGGGGAGTCGGGTCACTCATGCAAATACGTAAATGCTCATGTTAAACATAGGAATTCTTAATGTTGTTAATTGTTTAGGCTAAAGACACACATCTCTCGATATTAGTGTCAACCTTAGGTCGTGTCCTAGAGAACTTTCGTTATAACTAGAGTCGTCCTACTACACACGCTTAGTCTAATCCGATTCCGTGCTTCTTGACTTATAAAATGAATTAACAAATTTAATCAATGTAATTGGCCAAATAACAAACATTAACAAAATAATACAAGCATGTGATAGAAACAATTTATCAATATTAATTCATCCTTATTTTAACAATTACAACTTACTAATTATGCATAGCTTCCTTAATCCCTAGACAAATGAAACTACTCACTCATGTTGATGTTTAAACTAATAGTATTTGATATAATAAGCATGATGAATATAAAATTACAAAATAAAACAACTTGTTAATATAATGTGCTACACTAAGTGAATGAAAACTAATAATTCTAATGTAGATAACAATGAAACTATGATTAACTAGTGTTACGATTAACTAAATGATTTTTAAGGTAAATGACGAAAGTGAATACTAACATAAAACTAGAATTAGAATTACCACAATAGAGAAGTATAACTCGGAAATGAAGAACAAATAACCCAAATAGCTTGAATGGAAAGATTGAATTACAACTTTGAAATGTAACCAAGTGTTTGAACAAAGTAGTAACCAAATGTTTAACTAAATATGAAACTAAGAGAAACGTGTGTGCTTAAACTAAGGATAATGTAAGGAAGAAATGTGTGTAAAGATAGTGTAAAATATGATGAAAAGATATATCTAAGTGACGAAGTCCCTCTCCTTTATATAGGGAGAGGGGCTTGAAATTTATGCACTCACAGAAGCCAAACCCCGATCGGGGAATGGGAACCCCGATCGGGGTTTCATTAACCCGGCTATTATTCCTTATTTGCTCAATTTAATGCTTAAGGAATCCTAAGCTATGCCTTTAATCTCCTTAATTCTCTGCTTAATTGCATAGTTTTGGGATTCCTTGAGCATCCAAAGGAGCATCCTATGTTGAGTTGTGGACTCCTTGCATTGAGCTTCATTTTTGGTTTCTCATTTGCATATCAATCCATTTCACAAATCTCCATGCTTGGCTTGTCATTCTCCATTCTAACCTTCCATGAACCATCTTGCTTCCATTAGCTTGTTGGACTTTGGTGCTTGCTAATGCGCTAGGAAAAAGATTCTAAATGCTTAGATTCCTAAAAACATAGCAAAAACGAGCAATGCACCTCGAACACGTAATTAGCTCACAAATATACTAAACAAAGTATAACAATCATGTAAAATTGAGCAAAATTAGGGAGTAAAATCATATAAAAACTAGACATATCAAACATCTTTAATGGCTTGTGAATAAGAAATTGGATCCTGAGTCCCTTGAGATTCTATCAAATAAAGCATGTAATCATCAGAAATAGCCGATCTCCGTTGTCGTTGAGATGTTCTGATTAAAATCTTGTGTTGCTTCATCATCATTATGATTGGTGATCTCATTATAAAGTTGATAATCATTTATTTGGTTTTCCTCGTTATTGTGAACGGGTTCAACAATATGAGGATTCCCAATATCATTTGAAATTGAGGGTAAAAGGATGGGTACCTGTATTTCTTGAATGATCACTTCTTGTTGTTTGGTACTCCCACTGATTTCACCATTCTCATAGAATCTGGCGTTACCGGTTTCAACAATTCTCGTACTATGACCATGACAATAAAACCTATATCCTTTGGATTTTCAGGGTAACCAATAAAGTAACCACTGGTTGTCTTAAAATCCATTTTATTTTCATGTGGATTGTATATTCTAGCTTCAGCTGGGCAACCCTAAATTTGGAGATGTCTTAAACTAGGTTTTTACCCTTTCCAAAGTTCAAAGGGTGTTTTTGGAACGGACTTACTTGGAACTCTATTTAAGATATAAACAGTTGTTTGTAATGCATCCATCCATAAGGATATATGCAAGTTAGCATGACTCATCATGGATCTGATCATTTCCATATATGTACGATTTCGCCTTTCAGCTACATCATTCTGCCATGGAGAACCAGACGTTGTGTATTGAGCAACAATTCCAAGATTTTGGAGAAGCTTAGCAAAAGGTCCAGGATGTTGTTCTGTTTCATCATACCTTCCCTAAAATTCACCACCTCTATCAGATCTAATTAATTATTTTCACTTTTCTTTCTATTTGCCTTTCAACCTCTATAATGTATGCTTGTACAACATCCACAGACTGAGATTTTTCATGCAATAGATAAATATAATGTTGGACCTATTTTATAGTTTTGATAATGACATGTGCTTACTTGATAATGTGCTTTAATTGATATGTCATATGCGTGTAATTGTGTGCTTTAGTCTTATCATAGCTAACAACAATTACAAGAAAGAAGATCAAAGTTATAAGAACTTCTAGCATAACTTTGACAAGTTCTGTGAGACAAAGTTATGACAACTTTAGGAATAACTTTGGAAGTTATAGCTATTATAACTTTAAAGAAAAACGCTTCAAGCAAGATCTACCTCAAATAACACAAGACTCAAGATGGAGGGTCTTTGTGATCGATCAAGATGAAGAGATGATCCGTATACTTAAGATCTTTGTGAATATTAGATAGTATAGGTCGTCATTCGGTAACTATTCCATTCGAGTGATTTTAAGTTCAAAGTTATAGCCTATAACTTTGGATGATAAATGTTGATGCATGATTTTGGAAATAAAATATTTTAAATGTTTTCAAAAAGAGAAAGAGTATTTTTATATTTATCATAAGTTTTAATAGAGATATATTTATGAGATTCTATTGGTTAGTAATACAACTTATGGGTAGTCATGCTACCTAGGATTTCTAATATATTCTATCTCAATTTGTTGTTAACCTAATAAGTCCACCTAGGGTTTGAGCCACTTAGGGTTTTGTGTAAACCTAGGTTTGTGCCTCCTAGGGTTACGTGCTCCTAGGGTTTCGTGACACTAGGAATTTCGACCTCCATATGTTTTTTTCCTTGTTTACCTTAATCTAGGATTCTACTATATCTTTACAACAATATTTTGAGATATTAAAGATAAATATATTTCTAAAAGATAAAGCAAATAATATTTTGAGATAATGATATTTCTAAAAAGATAAAGTAAATATTATTTTAAGATATTAAAAATAAATATCTTTCTTAAATATTAAGTTAGGGTTTTAGATCTACTTTGCTTCTATTATAAATACTCCTTCACATCTCAAGTATGACACACACGAAATACACGAGTACACACGACACACATACTTAATTGAGAGAATTTTCCAAAATCGTTTTAAAGCAAACCTTGAGCAAAATATTTATTATTTTTATTGTTTGTTTTTCAAAAGAGTCGTGCATCAATCTGTGTCAATCGCTCGCGTGAAATACGTTATTGGATAATAGTACATCACATAATCTTACAATTCTGTAACGAGAATCTGTGTGAGTTATATTGTACTTTCTTATTAACGTAAGATAGTATAGAGTATTTAGCGATACTCACCTTGAGTTATAATCATAGTTGATTATACGAGTGGGTTGATAATTTTTGTAATCCGTAGAAAGGTACTAAGAATTATTAATCGAGAATAGTGGACGTAGGTTTTAGAGCTGATCAACTTCGGGCCGGCCCGTTTGGCCCGCTACTTAAGCAGGCTTGGACAAGAAGAAATTAAAAAATTTATTTGACGGACGGGCCAAGCTCGGCCCGCTATATTTCGTGGGCGGATATGGACATGATTAAGAAGCCCATAGACAAGCCCGCTAAACATATATAAAATTAAAAAAATTATGCTTCATATAAACAAAAAGCTAATAAAGTAAAAATATACAACAAGAGTAAATGAAATAAAACTTGTATTAGTGATAAAGTAAGTAGTTATAATTTTTTTTATATCGTTACTTTTTTTTGGAGACTTGTAACTTCAAAATAATCATGTTTAATTATAGAATTTGTATATGTTAAGTTGAGTTTGCGATGTTTTAGTTAATTCGGAATATATGTTAAGTCTAGTTTAGCCTTAGTTTTATTAAAAAAATTAGTTTTATATATTTTACATTCAAGCCCGCAAGCCCACGGACAAGCCCGCTAGCTTAAACTAGGCGGATATGGACAACCCTAGTAAGCCCGCTTAAGCGGGCTTGGACAAGGAATATGAGGCCCGCTGGACATTTTTTCAAAGATAAGCCCGGCCCATGTCCGTCCATGCCCGCAAACGATCACCTCTAGTAGGTTTCAACGTGTGAAACTGAACTACTTCAAAAATCCGTGTGCCTCTCTCTACTCTCTTTACTTTTCGTTATTTCGTTACTTACGCTTACTTTGATTAGTTAATTAGTTGATTTTAATCTATAAGATCAAATAACTAATTACATATCATATAAATCGAAAAAGTGGGGCTAGTTTTTAATACTCAATTCACCCCCCCCTCTTTCGTATTCGATCAATAGACTCTTCAATTGGTATCAGAGCCTCATGCTCTTGATTGCCTTACAGCAAGGAGTCTGATCCGTTTTATCTTTTTATTTTTATTTATTTTCCGCTGCATTTAATTTTATTTTAATGGATTCCAAACATCTGAAGTGTCCCGTATTCAATGGGAAGAACTACAGTTTATGGAAAAATATGATGACCCATTACATAAAGGGTAACGATTGGGAGTGTTGGCTAATCATTAAGAATTGGCCTAGAAAAGCGTCATCAATAGTCAATCCCAAATTCTTAAGTTTGGCCGAAAGATTAATCATTTCAATTACATGAGCAGTCATTGTGCGAGAACCATCAAACTTCATGTTTACGAGATCTGCCATAAGTTTCCCAACAAGGGATTTGTCTGCAGTCTTAAACCGATCTTCAATGGCTTGCAAGTATTCTTTTGCACTCTCAGTTTTAGGTAGGGATGTCTTGATGTTTGTGTCAATTACCATTCACATAAACATCATGCTAAGCCTGTTAGAACGTTCCCAATCAAGGTGAAGTTTATTTTCCTCAACAGTACTTTCATCAGTTAATGGTGCGGGCCTTTTCTTTAAGAAGCGCCATGTCCAGTTCAAGTACTCCTAAGGAAATTTCAATTCGCTTAAGATGAGAGAAAAAATATATATAATTTAATAACTTAATATGTAACATTACAATTTCTCACAAGGTTAGCCATTAGCAAAATAGCAAACAAAAGTATATTATGTTATTTCTTAAAATAAAATAGTTATGTCGCATAATATACTAATACATTAGAGGTACAATATTATAATGTCATAAAAATTCATGTTAATGTAAGTATTAGATTTAGAAATGTTAATGTCAGGAAAATTACGATAACATAAAAAAAATAGTTATAATGACATAAATAATAATAATCATAAATAGATTGAAGATTAATAATATTCAACAATATTATAGTTTTAGTGAAAACACGCGTAATCTAGCTAATAGCCATTTGAATATTATTAATATAATCACGATAATAAAGTCGTTTTCATACTTAAAATTGCGGAATTTAAATGATCATATGATAATAAAATAGAGTTAATAATGGATCTATTATGCATAGTATATAAATTAATATAATCCTTTTAATGGATAATCATGCATTCTAAACATTGCTCTGGTACCACATGTTAAATAATTTAAGTCATTACATGAACCCTAAGATCTTGAATTACATGATTATCACAAACGTAATTCTATTGTTAATCATGTTAGAACAAACCTCCGGACAACATGATGATAAACTTTGTTGGTTAGTAAACCCTTAATAGAGAAATGAAGTTTCTCTCCCTTTGCCTATAAACCTTAATATATGTGTTTGTATGTTTTTGTGGATGATCTTTGTGATGGGCAAAGCTCACTATTTATAGGTAAGGAGAGGACCAAATTTCATAACTTATAAGCATAACATTAACCTTCCATCAAGGCTAATAAAAAATGAAACTTACTCTTGCATGTATAACCCTTTATGTTACTAGCAAATTAATATGAAACATATGTTTGGAGTTGTAACATGTTCATCATTTTATTACTTAGTAGTAAAAGAAACAACTGTCTTACTAATGACCATAAACATGAGTAAGACTATAACATCTTATGTCATGAATAGATAGATGTTTCTTACAGTCTCATGTTTATGATTCTATCCATTGTTAACTTTGTAAGCATCGCACAGAAGATCGAGACCACCTTTTCGTTAATTGCCTCGTTTTGCATATTATTTCTCAAGCCATCGGTGTTGGTGATGTTGTTTCTTTCTATCACCGTCACATTTAGTGCAATTTGTGGCTTAACAAAAATAAATTTATTTTTGAAAACGTTAGTTATAGTAGATGTAAACAAAATTACACAAGCAATTTCGAGTTCTCTCTCTCTTTTTTTTTTTACGGTTTACCCTAAAGTATAACGATTTGGATAATAAAGAAACAAATCCAAAGCATGGACATTGGACATCATGGTCTTAGTATTGGTGATGATAATATTGTTTGTCATTAGCCTCCAAATAATTTTATTAAGATCAACTTCAATGGTTTAAAAGAGATGATAAAAATGCTACTATAAGCTTTTGTGTTAGAGATCATAATGGTAAAGTATTGTATTAGGTTCTCATATAATTACTCTTACTCTTAGATACAGTATATATAATCGGAGTTAAAATCTTGGGTTTTAACATTTTGGCTATTGAAGGAGATAATATTTGTGTTACTAACTCTATCCGTGGTAAGTAAAAGGTATGTTGAGAAATTTCGTCTTTAATCACCGATATTAGGAATTTAGGATAGAGCTTTCTTCCTTTACAGATGTGACGTATACTGTTGTTCGTAAAGTGCTGTAACGAGAGATAAAAGATCAGAAATACCAACAGAAGTAGTGACGTGGAAAGAGCCACTGCCTTGAAAACTTATTCCACTACGACCGTGGTGGCAATCGGCTAATGACCGGTAGTTCTCCAAGGATTACACTACTGTCGTCTTTCAGGCTCGCCCACTAGAGACTGACAGACCTGGAACGATTTTTGTACTCTACCCAGAAAAGTATTGCGACAGAAGAAGAAGAAGAAGAAGAAGAAGAAGAAGAAGAAGAAGAAGAAGAAGAAGAAGAAGAAGAAGAAGAAGAAGAGAGGAGAAGGTTGTGTTGTTGTGTGATTTCTGATGTGCAGACTGCTCTATTTATACAAAAAATAGAGCAGTTAGGGGAGCTGAAACAGTCCCTAAATCACAGCAGTCAAAGCTGTAAATGGGGAGAATTAATCTCACCCATTATACCAATCGGTCTAGGCCCAAAAAGATAGGCATAGCCCGCCGCAGGCGATTGCCAAATCCCGGATCTCGGATCCGGAACCGGGTCGGGCCGGGCCGGGCCGGGCCGGGCTGGGCTCGGGCACTTGCGCGTGTGCGAGCTGAATTAAGCACCTCGCAGATTCTCTACAAAAGACCCCCTTAACCCACTAGTGATAGTGTATATAGTGAACGCATATATAAACCCACAAAACTCACACTTCACTACCAATGTGGGACAATAAGTAGGAAAAAGTACCTGCTCACAAGCCCCTTATTTCCAACAATCCCCCACAAGGGACGACCGAGACAGAGAAGGACAGTTCTGGGTAAAGAAAGGGTTGGATACTTAGGTATCAATATCTTTCAATTTGAATTGACACTTTAGTGAAATGAGGAAACAACTTACTTACAGTGAGAGAATATCTTGCGATTTGAATTCCTAACTGAGCTTCGGTTGATACCCCCCACAACACATATCATACCTTTAAATTAATATCGTTCCGCGATTTCAACGTGCAACGCGCCTTTTAGAGGCCATGCGTTTACCTTGGTACTAGTAGATGTGTTCACAAGACTTCTCATAGTCTTATGATCATCACACCTACGTAGGTGGCTCAAGTGTTTCTCAATAACACTTCTTACATGAGCCAACAAGGACACATGTCCAACCTGGTGTAAATTCATCAAGTGCGTCTCAAAAGCACCGTCGTTAAGGCTATGAATCATACAACGCCATAGGAACAGAACTTTAGACCTAGTCAAGTGTCACTCTTTAACTTGACTTAAGGATTTTAGCCCCATTCCCCTCGACGTGTTTGCGACTAGTCTCCTAGACAACCCCTAAGTAAGGGGATCAACAAGATTGCTTTCGGACCTCACATAGTCCAAAGCGATCACTCCATTTTCAAGGAGTTGTTTAACTGCAGCGTGCCTGATTTTGATGTGTCGTTTTTTTGCATTATAGACATTATTCTTAGCAACACCAATGGCTGCTTGTGAATCACAGTGCAAGGAGATCGGAGTCTGCCGTCCTCCCCACACTGGTACATCTACTAGAAGGTTTTTTAACCAATCAGCCTCTTGACCTGCCAACTCAAGAGTTATGAACTCCGATTCCATGGTAGAGCGTGCAATACAAGTCTGTTTAGAAGACTTCCATGATATAGCACCTCCACCCATGGTGAAGACATAACCACTAGTTGAACAAATCTCATCGTTACCTGACACCCAATTCGCATCACAATATCCTTCTAACACAGCAGGAAATTTACTGTAATGCAAACAAAGATCAGCTGTTCCTTTTAGGTATTTTAGTAAACGACGAAGAGCAGTCCAATGTTCATTACTGGGGTTATGAGTGTAACGACTCAGTCTACTAACAACATAAGCAATATCTGGTCGAGTACAGTTCATAAGAAACATCACACTACCTAGAATTTTAGCATACTCTTCTTGGGCAACACTCTTACCCAAGTTTTTACACAAAGGTATACTAGCATCATAGGGAGTTCTAGCAGATATAACATCAAAGCAGTTAAACTTTTTCAACACTTTTTCCACATAATGAGATTGACTTAAAGAAATTCCATTTGAGTTTTGGATAACCTTAACTCCTAGGATAACATCAGCTTCTCCTAAGTCCTTCATCTCAAATTTTGATGACAAAAATTCTTTGGTTTTAATTACCACATCCAAATTATTACCAAGTATTAACATGTCATCAACATATAGGCATATAATCACACAATCAGATTCTATCATTTTGGAATACACACATGAATCAGAGTTGTTAACCATATAGCCATTACTTACCAAAGTGTTGTTAAATTTCTCATACCACTGCTTAGGTGCTTGTTTCAGACCATAAAGTGACTTGTTTAGTTTACACACTTTATTCTCTTGACCCTTAATCACAAAACCCTCAGGTTGCGACATATAGATCTCTTCCCTTAGTTCACCATTCAAGAAAGCAGTTTTTACATCCATTTGATGTATAATAAGGTTATGAATGGCAGCTACGGCGACAAGATTTCTTATAGTCGATATTTTAGTCACAGGAGAATAAGTATCAAAATAATCAATATCTTTCTTTTGTGTAAAACCTCTAACCACAAGTCTAGCTTTGAACCTTTCTATTGTACCGTCAGGTCTCATTTTCTTTTTAAAGATCCATTTACTACTGATGGGTTTACTACCTTTAGGTAAATCAGTCAACACCCAAGTCTGATTAGACACAATAGAATCAAGTTCACTTTTAATAGCATCTTTCACATACGTTTTTCGATCATCTTCTATTAAAAAAGCTGAAACAAATTCATCACTAGCACAAATAGTGTAGCCATGTTCAGACAGAAAAGTTGTAACAAAATCATCACCAAAGTTTCTTGCACATCTAGGTCTCTTACTTCTTCTAGGTTCAACATTATGATCAGTAGAAGTGCTACTACTAGCATGTGAAGATATATTAGTAGATGCAATAGATAAACTAGGAGTTGATACAAGATTCTTCTTTAATGGAAAAACATGCTCAAAAAATTAAGCATCTCTAACTTCAGATATAGAACGATCATTCAAAGACATAAATCGATAAGCAGAGCTATTTTGAGCATAACCAATAAACACACAATCATAGGTTC
This sequence comes from Heliosperma pusillum, assembly GCA_022085475.1. NCBI lineage: Eukaryota > Viridiplantae > Streptophyta > Magnoliopsida > Caryophyllales > Caryophyllaceae > Heliosperma > Heliosperma pusillum. The sequence continues at coordinate 22,439 of JAIUZE010018141.1, forward strand.
TCGGTCTAGGTCTCCTAAAATCAGGTAAGCCTACTTTAGCCAAACACCCCAACACCCTGAGCAAGCTCAGGTTAGGAGGATAGCCCTTCCAAATCTCGTAGGGTGTCTTATCAATTTTCTTATGAGGTACACGGTTAAGAATATGACAAGCCGATTAAATCGCTTCCCCCCACATATCGTCAGAAAGACCAGAACTTAAAAGCATAGCATTCATCATTTCCTTTCATGTTCTATTTTTTCGTTCAGCTACTCCATTAGACTGAGGTAAGTAAGGTGGACTAGACTCATGAATTAATCCATTTTTCGCACAGAAATCGATTAAAAAGTTAGACCCATACTCGCCTCCTCTGTCAGACCTTACCCTTTTTATTTTCCTGTCGAGTTGATTTTCGACTTCTTTTTTAAACGTTATAAACGATTGTTCAGCCTCATCTTTAGTCCTAAGCAAATAGACTCTAGTGTATCTCAAACAGTCGTCTATAAAAGTGATGTAGTAATTTTTTCCGCCTCTACTCGCAGTGCTTTTAAAATCAGCTAGATCGGTGTGAATTAATTCAAGAAGACTCGTATTCCTAGTTTTGACAGGTTTACTAGGTTTCTTTGTGTTAGCCTCAACGCAGCTAGCACATTTCGAGAATTCTTTACTTGCTAAACTCGGAATTAGAGTCATTGTTCTAAGTTTTTTTAATATAGTCAACATTCACATGACCTAATCTACCATGCCAAACATCAATAGACTCAGCGATATAAGCAGAAGTAGATGCAATATTATTAAAAACTGAATCAGAGTTCAAAACAAATAAACCCCCAGAGAGATAACCCTTGCCCAGTAAATCCTCATTACGCGACATTACAACCTTGTTAACTTCAAAAACAAGCTTCAAACCAGCTTTGTTCAATAAAGCACCAGACACGAGGTTTCGACGCAATAAGGGTACATACAAAACATTAGTTAGAGCAAGTGTTTTCCCCGAGGTGAGTTTTAGAAAGATCTTGCCTTTACCTGTGATCATTGCAGATGAAGAATTACCCATGTAGACACATTCCCCATCAGCTACCTCCTCGAACTCATCAAATAACCCCTTATCAGCACAGAGGTGTCTAGAAGCACCAGTATCCAAGACTCATTCAGCAACATTACCCACCATATTTGCTTCGACAACCACAGCAGCAATAATATTATCAGTCACAGCAACATTAGCTTCAGCGTTTTTCTTTTGAGTGCATTGGTAGGCTTTATGACCTATCTTACCACAAACATAGCAAACAAGAAGTCCAACAGGTTTCTGAATTTTGGCAACTGGTTTAGTGTACTTCCCTTGACCCGGACCATTCTTCTTAGTATGACCCTGGTTGTTAGCCTGACCACCCTTGGCCTTACCCTTACCCTTGAACTTCTCAGCATTGGACGGACCACCAGACTCGATCACAGCCAAATTAACCTTAGCAGTATTAACTGGAAGACTGACAGGTTTATCTTTAAGGCGATTAGCCTCCTCGGTCCTCATATGTCCTACAAGCTCTTGGAGGGACAAATCTTTTTTCTTATGCTTAAGGTGGTTTCTATACTCAGACCAGGAAGGAGGAAAACGTTCTAACAAAACATTTGCAAGGAAAACATCATCTAATTTCATTCCCTCATTAATGACATCAGCACACAAGTTTTCATATAAATGTACTTGTTCCATAATAGGTTTTCCATCGACCATCTGAAATTCTAGCCATTTCCCAACAACATATTTCTTTTTCACAGCATCATCAGCCCCATATTTAGATTCTAATGACTCCCAAATGACACGGGCAGACTTGTGAATCATAAATAAATCGAACAAGGTAATAGATATATTGTTTAAAAGATGATATCTAGCAGTTTTATTGTCCTTGTCGAATTTCTTAACAGTCTGGTCATTATTCTTAATGACAGCAACAACAGGAGGGGTTTCTTCAACAGAAGTAGTAGCGGAAAAAGGAATTGGTGGGTCAGCAAACAAAACATAGTCGATATCAAGTTGTTCAAAAAACATAAGCAGTTTTTGTGACCATCTCTTATAATTAATTCCATCTAACGGTTCAAGTTTGGTCAGACCAGGAAGGTTTTTTGACAACACAGACGACATTGTTACAACAAATAATATAAGTTTTCAAATTGTTGTTCGTAAAGTGCTGTAACGAGAGATATAAGATCAGAAATATCAACAGAAGTAGTGACGTGGAAAGAGCCACTGCCTTGAAAACTTATTCCGGTACGACCGTGGTGGCGATCAGCTAATGACCGGTAGTTCCCCAAGGGTTACACTATTGTCGTCTTTCAGGCTCGCCCACTCGAGACTGACAGACCAGGAACGATTTTTGTACTCTACCCAGAAAAGTATTGTGACAGAAGAAGAAGAAGATAGGAGAAGGTTGTGTTGTTGTGTGATTTCTGATGTGCAGACTGCTCTATTTATACAGAAAATAGAGCAGTTAGGGGAGCTGAAATAGTCCCTAACTTGACTGACTCAATTCTGCACATGTGAAATGAATCCGGTCTTGGCCCAAAAAGATAGGCATAGCTCGCCGTAGGCGATTGCCAAATCCCAAATCCCGGATCTCGGGTCCGGAATCGGGTCTGCTCGGGCACGCGCGTGTGTGAGCTGAATTAAGCACCTCACAGAGTCTCTACAAAAGACCTCCTTAACCCAGAAAAGTATTGTGACAGAAGAAGAAGAAGATAGGAGAAGGTTGTGTTGTTGTGTGATTTCTGATGTGCAGACTGCTCTATTTATACAGAAAATAGAGCAGTTAGGGGAGCTGAAATAGTCCCTAACTTGACTGACTCAATTCTGCACATGTGAAATGAATCCGGTCTTGGCCCAAAAAGATAGGCATAGCTCGCCGTAGGCGATTGCCAAATCCCAAATCCCGGATCTCGGGTCCGGAATCGGGTCTGCTCGGGCACGCGCGTGTGTGAGCTGAATTAAGCACCTCACAGAGTCTCTACAAAAGACCTCCTTAACCCACTAGTGATAGTGTATATAGTGAAGGTATATATAAACCCACAAAACTCACACTTCACTACCAATGTGGGACAATAAGTAGGAAAAAGTACTTTGTCACAACCACCTTATTTCCAACATATACTCATTTTTTTTAGAGGCCAATAAAGTAGCCAACATTATGGCTAATTTGGGCATTCATGTCCTTCTTTGAGGTGGGTTTAAAGTCAATGGTTTTCACTCTCCCTTGTTCGAAAGGATGAGATAGATTGGTTCTAGACTTCTATTCGAATAATTAATCTAATTTTTTTTTCTAATTTACAAAAAATATCTAGATAATGAATTTAGTAGTAGGTGGTCGGAAATAAGTGAGAATATATCTTTTGACTAGAGTGAGAAGGTAGACTGATTGCTAAATTTGGTAATTGCGTTTTCCCGTGAAACCACCTGTTTCTTTTGTTTCTCGGCTGATCTATAAAATGACCACCGTGTTCTCATATTATTACGTAAATGCCACTTCATGGTTCTCGTTTCTCCCTTTGACCTCCCTCCTCACATTCTTTTGAAACCGTGTCCAATAATGAATGCATGACCCAACCCCACCCGCCCCTTGTTTTTATTTTCGCACGTTTACTTTTCTAACTCTGTCGCCAAACTTTACTATTCTATTGGCAGAAAGTCTTATTGAAGATGAATTGACATGTCTTAATCTTAAGATGGATCAAGTCCGTCTTATAAAGAGTAAGTGGGGGACAAGTAAGGGGCTCCATTTGCCACTCAATTGCCCTTTGTAAAGGAGATTTGACTCGTCTTAGATTGAAAACGAATCGATCCGTTTTCAATGAGAATTTGTATTTTATTTGCTACTAGTACTATAATACTATGCAAGTATCTCTTCTCTTATGAAAACCTTATTTTTCATTAGCACTTAAATAAACAAAGTAAACAAACATGTCATCGCTTGATCTTATCCATAATTATACTCATTGATGACAAGCTAAGGCCCTGTTCTTTTGGACTTAAACTCAGCCCCTTTAAGTTCAGTTCAGCTCCTATAAGTTCAGTTCAGCTCCTATAAGTTCAGTTCAGTTCAGTTCAGCTCCTATAAGTTCAGTTCAGCTCCTATAAGTTCAGTTCAGCTCCTATAAGTTCAGTTCAGTTCAGCTCCTATAAGTTCAGTTCAGTTCAGTTCAGTTCAGCTCTTATAAGTTAAGTTCAGAAAAATTCAATTCTTACAAATTAAGTTCAGAAAAGTTATACGGAATAGATTATTTATGAAAACCGATATAAAAACATTTGACATTAATTAGTGGAATGACATTTGGTCATTTGAAAAAAAGGTGGGTGTTAAAAAATATGCCCCGAATGTCACAAAAGTATCAAATGTCTATTATTGTTTTATACATTCACACTCCATAATTTTATAATTAAGGATGAATACTCTTGGAATACATATTATACAACATGACGTGAATATTCAAGGAACAGTAGATTTGGGCATGTTTGATGATAAGCGGAAAAAAAACCATGTTAAAGTTACGAAACAAGATAGTAAAAAACATTTGGCGAGGGAATAAATTCGTTGTTAAGAGTGATAGTGAAGATAAAGAAGAAAGTGATGAGCAAGATGATGATATGGAAATAGATGGTTAGAAAACGATGTAATATGTGATTTTTTTTTTATCGTAATGTAAACGTAGTAATCTATTTGAACAAACCAATGTACATAAATCGGAATTATGTTATTATCTTACCTTATGTTTTAGAGTATACTTTTTTTTATGACAGTCCTTTCCAAAAAATAACGATACAGATAAAGATGATGTCAACGTAGTAATATATTTGAACAAACCAATGTATATAAATTGGAATTATGTTATTATCTTACCTTATGTAATAAAGTTCAGTTTAGTAAACTTTAGATTCTATAAATTCTATTCAATTAATTAAAATTAAGTTCAGAAAAGTTCAGATCCTATAAGTTTAGTTCAGTTCAGTTCAGTTCAGCTCCTATAAGTTCAGTTCAGCTCTTATAAGTTCAGTTCAGTTCAGCTCCTATAAGTTCAGTTCAGTTCAGCTCCTATAAGTTCAGTTCAGCTCCTATAAGTTCAGTTCAGCTCCAATAAGTTCAGTTCAGCTCCTATAAGTTCAGTTCAGCTCCTATAAGTTCAGTTCAGTTCAGTTCAGCTCCGATTCAGCCCAAAAGAACAGGGCCTAACTCAATATAATTATTAGGTACTCCGTAATATATATGGATTAATTCATATTCTAAAACAATTAAATTGATACTTCCTCCGATCTACACAAATGGTAACATGGAAGAAAATGAAGTATTTAAGAAAATGCGGAAAAAGGAGGGGTAAAAAAGGAAAAAGTAGGTGAGCTATGTAATCGTGGGTTTAATTGTGGGGTTGATAGGTAGGTCATGTAATGACATTTTGTGTAAATATCAAATGGGAAGAAGGATAGCATAGTAATGTTGTGGGGCAAATAAGGTATGTTACCATTGGTGTGAATTGTCCGTTTATAGTAAGTGTTACCATTGGTCTGGATCGAAGAGTAGTAATAAATAAGTAAGTTACTCTGTGTTAAACAATATACAAGATCATCTAACAATATAAACATCTTATTCTATAATTTGTGTGTATCACATTTGAAATTTATTTACTAACAAAACATTACATCTAGGCATGTCTACACATAGGTGATTCCTTATTCTATCGAATTCATAAATGAATGTGTATTATGTACTTCATATTTTACATTCCCTTGTTTATTGTAGGCGATAGTGCGATACTTAATTGAAGAACTTTAAAAAATTATAAAATGAATGCAATTTTTTTCAAACATCACTATTCAATACCATCTTCCTTACAAAGATCTATAAAATTACAAATTTTCATTGAAAACAAGGCATATCAGATGGATCGAATTCCCTCTCACAAGTTGCAAGTAGAGATCTATTTAATTTTCCACTTATCTTCTTCTAACAGACGATCTGACCATCTTCATTGAAAACAAATATAATCCGTCTTCAAAGAGACAAACTGATAAATCATTGATCATGTTTAGGTAGTCATTCCGCAGCCATAATAAGCTTAACGAAGCAACACGTTTGCATGATGTAGGATACAATCTAGAATCATAGTAGTAGGGCCTCAAATTTGGCAATCGGGTAAGACTTAAGAGTAGTATAACTATTAGACGACGTTTGATCAACGTGTCTCGCAATAGAATAAGACTATAAGACTTTGTGAGTAATGACGCCATTTTTTTTATTGCAACTTCTATTTGTCAAACATCATCATTTTTGTCGTCAGTAAGACCAACTCATAGTCTCATATGAGATATTAATATACACTAGGTCTCCCTTGTGACGGTCGGACCTTGCGACGGATTTTTCCTCTAACAAAATGGGTAGAGGGAACATGTGGGGCACCCCCTATGTGCTTCCCCTTTTCCCTTAAATGGGTCATTTGTGAGGGGAAGTGGTACCCGTCGCAAGCTTGTGACGAATACTGCCCGTCACAAACAAGAATTTGTGATTAATATATGTACTTAGCTTCTTGATTCAAGCAGAAAAAAGTTGTATAAATAAGATACGTACCAAATACTATTCTTTTTACCTTGAAGAAAAAGTTTCTTTTAGATAGCAAAAATAAAATAAAACATTAACTAGTCAGGAGTTAGTACGTATAAGACTTCTAATTTTGGTTTAAGGTTAATAAAAAAATTCGGCTATAGATGATCGATCATTTACGAATGCATTTTACTAACTATGCGTAGATAGTTTTTATTTTGCAAAGTCAACAAATTTTGGCTATCGATCGTCTATAAAATGGCAACTTGGTAAAGACATTCCATATATTTCATTTTTAAAGCTTCTCATTTACGAGTAGTAAATACTACCTCCGATTCTTTGAATTATTACCTCACGTTATTAGATTTGTAATGACTATTTAAATTAAATGGACAGTTCCTTAGAGTCGAAGCTAAGGGAGTGGCATTCTAAATAATTACATAGCACTTATATAGATGTTTTCATTTCACTTGTAGACGGGATTTATATTTTAAAATGAGCGATTTACGAGCATTTTTTTTTTCGGCAGCAGTAAAGTTATCATGCTATTACTCCATCGCTCTTTTCGCTAGCTCATGCGCCAATGTAATGAAATATCAACAATCGTGAGGTTATGCATATTTCATATGGTGGTAAGATTAGTAGCGGGTCTGGTAGGCTAGATCGGAAAATAATCTTCATATCGAATGCAGTATACATTTTACAACGTTAGATTCTCAAATTCCTTCACTGAGAAATTATAAGAATAAAACAATGATGTAAACGAGAATGTGCATAATCTTCATGATAAATGTGAAAGTTTATGTTGTTTCATTTTTGCAAATTTATACTCAATTAAGAAAAATGTCAAGTATAAAAGTCATATGGAAGGACTTTTGTTGATGACTTAAGTGTTGGACAAAGAATAGCAAGCTTACTTATATGTACAAGATTACAAATAATTAAATAGGGTTGTTAAGCAAATCAGAAAGTGGGACGAAATGTAATCTGACCGTAGAAGTAAAGGATTAAGACAATTGTTGTGTACTTTAAACTATGAAACGGACAAAAAAGTACTCCGTAATTAACCAACAAATACATATACACCAATTCTTATTTCAGACCGAGGTATCCGTCTTAAGCTTAAGACGGATACCATATTCTCTCACAAAATACCCATCAAGGGTGAGTGGAGAGCACATGGGGGGAGCCCACCTTGTCCCCTCTACCCATTTCCTCTCACAAAATACCCGTTGTAAGATCCGACCCGTCTTAAGCAAGACCTACTGATACATATATGAATAGCTTGGTAGTTGCTACACATTCTTTTTTAAAAATACACAAATTTTTGTTTCAGACGGTCTTAAGTTTAGACATACTTACAGTCGATTAAAATAATGTTAGAATAAAAAGAGGCTTGTGAGAAGTCTTAACTTAAGACCGCCTGAAACAAGACCTACTTTTTTAAAAATTTTAAGTTACTTTTAAAAACAGGAATGAAGACTCGAAGTCAGTTACTTGAGAAACTTAATGAATTGTTAAGTTCACAAGGAAAACAACGAGGCTATGTCACCGTGTTCATGACTGCAGGGTCATTTTGTATATTAAAAGATGAAATAACAACAAACAAACAGTGGAAATCAAGATACTCAAGGATGTTTTTAAAACTGGTTCAGCTTCCACTCCGAAGCCTACGCCCAGCGTTATTTTATTGATGTTTAGAAAATAACTCTAGTTACTAAACCCCTTACAATAAAATAACTACCCCAACCAACTATGATTGCTCTCAAACTCACAGTTGTTCTGCTTCGAGAGTTCAATGTTCTTATCTTTTGGTTTACAGAGTCTGGGATCTCAATTGTTCACTTTAATGAACGGGGAGATCAACGTTTAGACTTAAACACAAGATAATCGAACAAGCTTTAAATGTCACAGTGCAACGAACTGATTCACATGATATTTTTTTCAAAAGATGAGCGAGTTAAGACTTTAGAAAATAGAAAACTAAGTTTGCAAAACACTTTAAACAACAAAAACTTGAAAGCATAAATGATTTGCAAATGATTTTCTCTTGAATAGCTCAGAAAAGTCTTTAGGATTATGAGAGTAGAGTGTCTTTATTTCTAGGAAGATAAAGTGGTTAGGTGAGAATGAAAAATATAAAATACTTTTCTCACAAGACACAAAGGGAGACAACAAACAATTTGGTGTGCAAACTGAGTTGTGTTGCTTGGCTCTATGAGAAGCTTCACCAAAATGAAAAAGGGTGAATTTGGCTTTCATAAGTTACCATTCTCACCTTTATCTATTTTGGGAAAGAGTTAAACTTTCTTTTGACTTTTGATAAAGTAAACCAAGCTTTTCTCAAATTTCCTCCTCTCAACTCTTATCTTCACTTTTTGTAAAATCCAAACTTTTAAAGAGATTTGAAAGTTTGTAAAGGCTTTATGAAGTTTGAAATCATCTTTGAGTAAATATCTTCGGTATGCTGAATCAGAAACCACAGTGACTAGCACTGTGGTTTTGTAAACAGTTTAACACAAAAGGCGAGTTGGACTACCTTGATTACAACAGCTAGACTAAGCATCAATTATCTTCATCTTGATCAACTTTGGGCAGACTTGAAGTGATCATAGGGCTTGAGTTGAAAGCTTCAAGAGTGCAAGTTACATTCGAACACTTAGACAAAACACACATACGATTAAATAGCAAAGGGAACTTGTCATCATCAATCAAACATGGTTCGTACACTTTGAGATACTCGTAAGGCATTAAAGAGTTGTATCATAAAATTCTTCGCATAATTCTACAATGCGTCTCATTGAAGACAGACATAATCCATCTTCAATGAAAACATCTCAAAGAGTAAATGACACACTTGCCTTTTCCCTTGCCCTTTATGAGAAGTTTTCATTGAAATCGCGCGGATTATATCCGTCTTCAATGAGATATTGTGATAACTCTATCGTACTTTACTAGGGCTTTGTCATCGATAAGCTCTTAACAAGGTGCTAAGCTAGTTCATGAATTATACACCCTCCAACTCAAATCAAACATAACACTTGCGATAAACGAACGATTTAATTCAAAAGTAACATTTCTTATTTGATCCAAAACATTACCATGTGGTCCTTAATTTTACTCATTTGATTTTTACAAAAAAATGTTCTTAACTAAACATAATCAAAACCCATAATTACAAGGTCCACTAAATCCCCCTACCATTAATTTTCCCCCTTTTCTTAAATTCTCTTAAACTCATCATGTTGCCTCGGTCTGGGTCTGAGGGAGTATATCGCCTCTTATGTCAAGTAATATGTTGGTTATCTTGGGTTACTTTCAGTACAAGAGTCGGTGATCTTGCTTTGGTTTATTGCCTTTGTGTGACGTCGAACGTTGGTAACCGTGTCTAGGGTTAGCTTCCTTAGATTATTCGCTCAGTTCCATTCATTAGTTATCAACAATTGAATTTGGCACGAAAACCAATAAGATGTGAGATATGGTATTTTAATAATAATTGTTACGGGTAAAACTTTACAAGATGCTTAATACAAATCACACGAGACTAATGAGTAGTTTAATGCGCTAAAACATGTTCGTCTTCGGCGTCACTCCCTCTTTCTTTGGGGGGTCCATGGACTTGGTCTCTCTTCACGAGGTGTTCCGAAAACAGTCAATAAACCTAGCTTCAAGGTTCTGAAGAAAGCTCCTCCGATGCCTAAGTCATCATTATGTTCTCACCCTTGGGCCGAGTGGACTTCTTGTGATGAGACATTTTTCGTGCCCCATCAATAATATATAAATAGAAATAATAACTATTACCCTAATACACTTAAAAATGAAAAATAATAACAATCGATAGAGATAGAGGGAGTGCAAATTAACCATCCCTCATTAGTACGTGGTCATTACAATTGAATTGTATTGTTAGGTTGACTTTAGAGAAGACGCATTATTAGGGTTTACTTGAAAGAAGGTAAGGGTGCACTTCAAGATCTAACAAAAATTCGGGACCTTGAAAAGTGGTGTGGTAAGGTTAGCAAACTTTTTATTATTTTTGTAACCTGAGATGCCGCAACCACTACAAGGTATGCACTGGTTAAATCCAAGACGTATGTGCAAACATGGTATTAGGTTAGCTTCCTTTTATCAGATGGACATAGTTGGGTTTTAACCCACCCCTTTTCCATCCTGCTGTTTATAATGCAAATGCGTGATATTTATACGTTATAATAGCTTACAATGATGAAGGCATCTTGTGATCAATAGTCAATTAATTAAGGTAATAAGAATAAAGTAAATACTCCTAATAACAAGTGTTTATTGGAGTAATATTTGCGTGTGATAAATAAAGTTGACACAAAATTGATGGGACAACCATTTAGTGTTTTACTCCATAGTATTTCGACTTGGCAAAAAGATCAGATCGTGACGAGTTTGTGCTCATATCACTTATAAACGGAACCCAACTAAATCCCATATTGTGTCCGTATCAACCCACTTACATATATCGTCAAAGCTTAACCCAAACCCGTTAACTTCGAATTGGGCTAGTGTCGTGTTTTTGTGCAGCAGCATTGTACGAAAGCAAGAGACGCGTAACTAAAAGACACGCGTGACAAACCCGGGATTAAATAACTCAACCAATGCAATCCCGTAACTTGGAGTAACAGTAACGCATATTCCGTACTTACTTGCCTACTTGGTACCTTCCAATATTAATACTCCGTAGTTGAACAGTACACGGTGGAATGGGGGCCACACTCGGCAGACAGTACATAAGTGTAAATAAAGCAAAATATAAGGGCAGATATATTAAAAGGCAGACTTATTAGTACCACTTTCATTCTTTTATTTTTGCTATTATTATTTATTAACTTTCCTTGAAATTTGAAGCCCTCCTTTCTTCATTTCTTTCTCTTCTCCCCTTTTCTTTAACACAAATTTCATCGTCTTACAATTTTCTTACTCCTTTTTCGTTCAACTCTCATTATTATCTCTAAAGGTACTTCATATTATCTTTTTTTTTTATTTTTTATAATTGTGTTTTATTTAGTACATGAAATTGTCCTATATCATCATGATTTTTATTATTTGGACCTTTGGTTTTAATTTTCATTTTGGTGTTAAATTTTTTTTTTTCTTTTCATTTTTGTGTTTTAAATTGGTACATGCCCATGATGTTTGTGTCTAGTTTTGGAGTCGGATCCCCACTTTTATGTGTCTCATCTTGTGTCCTATCAACTTTTCAGTTGACACGTAAGCATTAATTAATCCTTGAAAAGAGTGAGACACAAAATGAGACACGAAACTCTCTAAGATTTGAAGTACCCTAGAGGGAATTTGGTATTAGTTTTGATTAATTAATGAATTTTGATTTAATACTATTTGTTTAGATTAAATAAATGAAATGATTTAAGACTAAGTTTGTACTTTGTACCTTAAGAAATGAATTAATGATGGAAGGAGTAACATTTATTGTTTTTTACATGATTCATGAATTCATGAATTGAGGGTTGGTGGGTGAACTTGTATCATTATCTTGTTTAGCTTTCTTATTATTGAATATTGATTGATGGGATGAATTTGCATTTATTGATTTTTTTTTCATGATTCATGAATTCATTTGTTTAGTTTAAAAGTCGATGATTTCTAACTCTACCCTAACCCCCTAGAATAGTAGAATCTCGTCTCGATTTTTCTCCAAATTTGTAACTCCATATCTGTTTCTTACTACACAATCTAACCAAACAGGTTGAACAAGGTATAGGGTTCTAAATCCGTAGCTTCATGGTATTGCATATTTGCATCCTACCCCGTTCCATTCCAACCTTTTGAACCAAACGACCCCTCATAGATGCATTTAGATCGCTCATCTCAATTCACGACTTTGAAATTTGCAGCACCGAGGATGTTGCTTGTCCATCTGCCATAAAATTTCTGTTTTCATGTTTAAGTAATAGATAGATCCTCCTCATGTGCATATACCGGATACTGCATCTTATTTAGTCTTGTTATTGTTATGCCTGTTTCATGTCGGAATTTTTTCTGTGGCGGGTTCTTAATTTCTTACTCTTATAACATCTGCTGCAGATACAACCACTAGAGCTGAAGTAACACAACAGCGAGTCTTTGCGGAGCTTTTCTTGTAAAAGGGAATTACTTGTAAGTCTTACCCCACAGTATTTGGATAAGTTATTCTGGTATTACGGATGCAAACATCAACGAGTCATCACAGTACGGGTGGAGTGCATGGATTGTTTTACCAGCATGCGCAAGATATAACACCGTATTTCTCATACAATAATATGCAGCTTGGTAATGCTGGCATCGCATCCCAGATGTCTTCTCAAACATACAATGAAGGGTTTTTTACCTTGGACTCAGCGCCGCCAACTAACATGTATAATGTTTATGACTCTCCATCAGATGTCACCTCGTCATTCAAGAAAAGTCAATTTTCTCCGCAAGAGTCTCAATCTTACATCTCGGATCCTCATCATGCCTCTGACAACAATTATGATTCCCCGTTGAGTGGCGCTTCTGTGGTAGATGATAACAGTGAACTTAAAAACTGGCTTCGGGAGGTGGAACTCTCTTTGTTGGGGCCCGATTCGTGCTTGAAAGATAACCATTACTGCACCTTGAGCCACAAAGGAGACCTTGAAGCCTCGTCTACTTTGAAACAGGTGATGGAAATCGTTCCCAGAATGGACTTGAAACAGGTGCTCTGTCTGAGTGCACAAGCCGTTGCTGACAACGATTTTGCAGTTGCGCCTAGCTTATTGGAGGAAGTGGGGAAGAGGGTATCTGTTTGTGGAGCACCTATTGAACGATTGGCTGCGTACATTCTGGAGGGACTCAAAGCAAGGCTGGAATTCTCCGGCTTTACTATTTACAAGAAGCTGAAGTGCGAACGGCCTACAAGTTTTCAATTGCTTTCCTACATGCACGTCCTCTATGAGTATTGTCCATACTACCAATTTGCGTACACGTCGGCAAATCTTATCATCCAGGAAGCTGCACAAAATGAAAGCAGCATTCACATAATTGATTTCCAGATAGGAATGGGTACACAGTGGGTGTTGCTGTTTGAGTCTCTTGCAAATCGGCCTGGTGGGCCTCCCTTTGTTCGTATTACTGGCGTTGACGATTCCCATTCAGCTTATGCTCGTGGGGGAGGACTTGAGGTTGTGGCACACAGACTGTCAAAATCTGCCGAATCATGTGGTGTCCCATTCGAATTCCGTGCTGCCGCCATGTCTGGTTGCCAAGTTGAACAGGAAAATCTAGGAGTACAGCCGGGTGAAGCATTGGCTGTGAATTTCCCTTTTATGTTGCATCATATGCCGGATGAAAGTGTGAACACGACAAACCATCGGGACCGGTTATTAAGGTTAGTTAAGAGCTTGTCACCTAGAGTTGTGACCCTAGTAGAACAAGAATCAAATACAAATACTCCTCCATTCATGCACCGATTCCTAGAAACCCTAGAGTACTACACAGCAATGTTTGAATCAATCGACGTGGCTCTACCAAGGAATGACAAAAGAAGGATACATGCAGAGCAGCATTGTATAGCACGAGACATAGTGAACATGATAGCGTGCGAGAATGAAGAAAGGATGGAAAGGCACGAGCCATTTGGAAAATGGAGGGCGAGGTTGAGCATGGCCGGTTTCAATCAGTTGCCTTTGAGTATGACTGTAAAGAATGGAACCAAGGGGTTGATGAACAAGTTCGATAAAAACTATAGGCTAGAAGAGGGGCATGGAGCACTATATCTCGGGTGGAAGAACCGTGGTATGGCTACTTCATCTGCATGGAAGTGAGGATTATATCCGGCCAGCAATGTCAATTCCAGACGATGATCTAATTAGACATAATTAGCAGTCTGGTTTCGTTTGATTTAACAAAAATATGTTTGTAGACTCTTGGCATAGGCCATTATATTTCCTCATTTGATTGTAAGATTTAGTTGCAGTTAAAAGAATGCTAAATGCTGTAAAATATGTAGAAATGAGAATTCCTGATGCTTTGTTTTGTGGTGCTGTCTTCAGCTTCATTCTAAGTGGTACTGTCCGCCTGGCTTACTCACGGGTGTACCGTGTCCCTATCGCTTTGTGGCGCATACACTCAGTTAGACCACAGTCAGTATTCAAGTAGTTGTTTACATTAATACTAGGTTTTAGGTAAGTTAGACCACAATCAGTATTCACTTTACTCGTATCTAATAAATTGAGTTTAATTATTCTATGCTAAATCGTTAGTTTTCAATTAAAAAGAGTACTTCGGGTTGCAACCGGAAATATACAGGAACCCTTATTTAGTAGGAAGTACTCCGTATATAGTTTACATATTTAGTCGGAAACTCGATTTAACCCGTTGAGGTTCTGACTCGACCCTAGTACCCACTTCTACAATTATTGTGATAATTAATAAACGGTGTGTTTGATATGGAAAGAACTTCTACAAGCATGGTGAGGTGTAATTGATTTCCAAGAAAAAAAAAACGCAATTAAAATAAAATAAATGTCCTAAATATTCTTAACAACGTAATTTGGAAACAAAATCCTGCTCCAACTAGAGAAACAGCTGTAGTTTTATAGAAAGTTTAAATAAGGAAAGTATTTGAGTAGAGATAAAACTATATAAATATGTAATTATAATCAAATTAGAAGACAGAAAACAGAATACCCACATCAAGATTTCAAGAATCCTTACTTAATTACAACACTTTTTGGTGACTGAAACATATAAATACTTGATTAATCATCTATTTATTCAACTGCCAAACAAAACCAAAAATCAGTATAATTCTGCAAGAGTATTAGTCTTAGCAATATGGTACCGATTATGAGAAAGAGTGAGGGTGAAGGTCACGGTGATGAGGGTGAATCTTCGACAAGGTACTCGGTTGATGAACGACAACAACTCGAACACGAGGATGATGACCGGTCTTACTCTTCAATCATGGCTTTGAGTAACTTATCCTTGTCTGATAGCAACTCTACAGGTTTTTATTTTCTCGTCTTTTGTTTGTACCCATTACATACTTTTTATCTGTCGTTATGCGAAGATCTCTTCTTTTCTTGTTCATGATCTTTTTGTTTGTAGTTGTTGTACTCGTTAAAATTTCGGTCCTGAAATTTTCTTGAAAAAGCATTCCATGATCAGCGTCTGCTGTCTGCAGTAAATTGCATCAGTATAAGGTTTCCTTGTTTGTTTTGTGCTGGTTGTCGGAAAATAGGTGCGTGTAAGATGTACTATGATGGGTCGTCTAACTTAATTTACTTGGAATATGAACAGACGAAACGAGAAGGCCTAATCAGGGCCGAGTTGTATCAGCATCAGCATCAGCGTATTGGCCTAACAACGGAGGCATGCCTTTAGCCTACAATCCCGATTTCACAACTTCACAGTATCATATTGGTCTACCAAGTGTTGAGATGGGTCAATTTTATCAAGAACACACTTTGTTCACTGGTCCTAGCACAAGCAATGCCGATTTGGAGGCTCAGGCGATGTTGGTTGATATATTGAATAACCCTTATCAATATATGACCTGCCCAACCAATAGTCGCTTTCTCTCCACCTTACTTGATAACACCTCTACATTCGCTTTCATTGACAGTTTTGTGAGAGCCATCCTTCAATGCAAGACCTCCCTCATTGATGCTGCTTGTACTCACCATGGGTAACACTCTTCTCTAAAGCCTGATTTATAAGTTTATAACTACTCACCGAATGAACTGACCCGAATACCCCGACCCGACACCCGAACTCAAGACCCTGACCTGAACCCAAATTGTCCCGACCCGAATGTCTATTGTTGCATGCTGATCACTATCCCCATTAAAAAACTTGAGAATAGTTGACCCGAAGTATTGCAAACCCGTAACCTGACCCGAATCCGACCCAGTTGACCCGTTTGCCACGTTTATTTATAAGTAGATATATAGGGGCCTTGTACGTGTTTTTGTAATAACGAGTTTGTGGGGGTTTTGTGCAGTACTTTGGTGATTCAAAAGCTGATTTACGAGGCCAGAAACCGGCCTATAATAGCGCGACTCCCTCTGCTTGTGTCTGATCATACTATCCCTCTGATGACGAACAAGTACGGAATGCACGTTGTTAAACAGTGTTTTGTGCACTTGGATTACACTAAACACAAACCTCTGTTCACAAAATTGATGGAAGATAACAACTGGATGATTGTGGCTCGGGACATGACCGGATGTCGAGGTTTAAATGTTTGCATAAATTACTTGGAACATTCCAACAAGTACAGTTTACTGTCTCGCATTGCCCTTCATGCCGCGAACTTGGCTATGGACGTTTATGCGAACTATGTCGTGCAACATGTGATAGACATGCAGACGATTTTCACCAGCTATATTGTGAACAATCTCTTACCGATTCTTGATAACCTGTGTACGATCAAGAATGGCAGTCATCTGTTGGAGAAATGCCTGTTAACTCCCTACTTTTCGGATATTGTATATGTACTTGTAAGGAGTCCCAAATTTATGAGACACGCTACTCACGAGTTTGCAAATTACGTAATCCAGAAGGCACTTGTTCGCACACAGGTATGGCTATGATTCACTAAACTAGTTGCGCTTTTTATTTAGATTCTTGTTATGGTCATTCTTAAATATATTCCGTAATTGTTTTATTTTCTTCAGGAAGAAGACCCGATTCTTTATCGTCAACTTATCAGCGTATTATGTAAAAACAAAGCCACTCTGATGACGAACAAACATGGAAGATATGTTGCGAGATTGCTTCCTCCAGACCTCCAGACAAGAGCATATTAATCAAGAGTCTTGAAAAAATGGACTACACTCTGATCAAACATGTTGCCTGCCAATTGCTAAGTCATAAGTATAAGCTAATAATCATAATATAGACATTAATGTAATAACTTTGATGTTGTTTGATCTGTAGGTAGAGTTGTGAGAGCAGAGTTGTATTCAACATTCTACATTTTTTGCTTAGTAACTTGTTGTAGCAGTCTTTATTATTTTTAAGGTGTTATATGTAATGGGTGTTTTACCTCTTCATTGAAATAACAGATTAGATAAATCAAGTATTGTTGTACCTCCAATTGCAAATTCATGTGCAATACTTTAGAAATCAAAGTTAATATGTGTTTAGTACACTTAATTACTTTTTTTTTTTGGCAACGGTAAAATAATTGTTTACATACTGCTAGTACGGCTCATAAGATCGTACTTATTTATAATACAATTACACTTAATTACTATTTTAACATTTTCAACTATTTTTCTTAGATTTTGTGAAATATCCTAAAATGACATATAAAATGAAGCGAATGGAGTATTAAATTAGTTGCAAAACTAGATTGATCCACTTGAATATGACCACCCTATTTTATCCACCCCGATGGCCAAAAAGTTAATAACTTTGTTGGCCTCACGAAAGATATGTTTAACTACCACTTGTTGGAATAAATCCATGTTTAAATTCACATCTTTGGTGATGATTGAAATTTCCGAAGTACCCCAAAGCAACTATATTCCTAGCTATTTTCGATCCGTCAAAATTTAGGTTTATAAACCATTTATAGGTTTCTCCCAGCTAATTTGTTCCTTATTTCTAATAATGTTTCTTGCTAAGTCATCATCGTTATCAGGGTTGCCGAGATCCTTAAATTTAGTCTCATTCCAAACTGTAATGCCATTAATACATACTCCCTCAGTCCCGGTTAATGGTTGTCCTTTCATTTTGACACAAAGACTAAGAAAAGAGTATGAGGCCATTTGTGGTTATATTTACTGGATGACAAGTGTACAATAGTCTCATTGGAGGTTTAAATTACTTATAGAATCTTCCTGATATATATAGAAATGACAACAATTGAGTAGGACACCCAAAAAAAGAATATGACAACAATTGACCGGGACAGAGGGAGTAAAAACATAAATTTGCGGGTATTGACATGAATATAATTAAAACTATTGTCATGAATATAATTACAACTATTGTCATTTCTAATTAAGAAACCAAGAATTTCACCATATGAAACTAATTTTAATGAAATCAGTTTTTGAAATTAAGTCTTTGAGAGAGTTGAGTTTTGTCACAAAACTTTGATTTGAAACATTATTATATGTTGCTAAAAATTTATTAAAGCAAATAATGCTAATACCTTGGATAACTGAACCAATCAAAACACATTTGAAAAAGAAATGACCTCGGTTATAAATAGGATGATTACACAAAACATAATGAGGTGTAACATCAATAAAACTTCTACAAAACCTATTTTTTTTGTGAGCAAGTTTCCAAAGAAAATCTTTAACTTGCTTTAACTTGGGAGGAATATTTAGCTTCTAGATCCAATGAAAATCACACCTAATAAGGCTAGCTCACTGACTCAAATGCACCGTATAAAGATTAACAACACAACTTTGTTAGCATGCGAAAATCGTTAATAAAGAATTAATCTAGGTTAGTGGTTTACATTGTTCAAATTTCTCATATAATTATAATAAGTTTTCTATAGGTCGTTTATATACACGGTCACAAACAAAAGTTATAGTTACAAGAATCCTACTTCTATTAAAACACAAACAAATAGAGCATTGTGGTTGATCCACGTCACAAATACAATATCAACTTTCACATTGAAAAGGTTATACCCGATGCACTATGACATCACCCACTACCATAGTACCATCCACTACTTTTTTTTTTCTTTCATTTGCAAAACTCATGCAGTTAATCACGTACGTTTTTTTCTTTCATTTGCAAAACTTATGCATTTAATTACATGACTTAGTTCCAATTTTTCAATATCATATTATTATCATATTTTAATAATAATATTAATATTGTTATTATTATCATTATTACTAATTTTTTGTCATTATTATTATTATTATTATTAATATTTTTTTTTATTATAAGATGCGCGCAACTTTCATTAAAAGAAAAATGAAAAGTTTACATGAAATTGGTGGGGAGCCGAGAGACAATCTAGGCCCCCACACCCTTAGCTATAGCAAAGCTAAGTCTAGTAAAAATATAAGCGGCCGCCCGAGCCCCAGCATCCTGAGATACCGAGAATTTATGGATCCGCTTAAGCAAGTCAACAACCTCCGAACCCAGCTCCTCAAGCGAAGAGAAAGAGAAGGGAAGGAAACCATAACCAGCAGTCGTGAATAAATCCTCATACTTAGCACATTTGCGCTGAGCAGCATCAGCGACAATCCGTCCCGACACAAAATCAGCCATCCCAGTCTGTGTCAAGGGAGAGGACCCTGTCAAATCAAAACACACATCACGTCCTCTGTCCCAGGAATAGAGCAGCAAATCCGCAGGACGAAGAGAGCCGCCATGTCCGTCAACTAAACCGATATCCACCTCCCTACCCGCAAAAATTCCAGACCTATAGCAAATGTCGAATAAGGTGTCGCGGACGAGGTTATGCCGATGCTTAACGCTCACAGTGCCAGTACAAGAAACAGCGTAGTCCCCAAAAATATCATCAGCAAAAACCCGAGAGCAAGCAGGACAAGGCCTAGATACCACGAATAAAGGAACCCCCAGACGGTAGCCCAGCACACTACGGTAAGTCCTCCCGTTCATAGTCTGACCCAGCCCAGAGATAGGAACCGCACGCAACCAATCAGAGGAGTGGGCACCAAGCTGAGACTTCCACAACGCAAGCTGGCGCGGTGTCAAAGAGAAAACAGATTATGCAGTAACAGCAATCCTCGCAAAATATATATCTGCCAGTTTCTTCATAAGTTTAAGGGCAGCGATTTCACTAGGATCATGTAAGAAGGCAGAACCTGTAGTCTCAGAGAACACCTGCAGGGCATCAACGAAAGTAGGACCAGCATCCACAATACCAGAAGGCCGTAGAAGCTTAGCCTGCAAATCAGCAGACTGCAAATGGGACGCCAAAAAAGCATAGTGCAAAACACCTCCGGCAGCATAAACACCGAGCCCACCAAGATAAAAAGGGAAAGTGGCAAGGCGCCACTGCCAATCCCCAAAACCAGGGCCAGACGCGGTGACAATGCGTTCCAAGCTAGAACGAAGTGCTGCATCAAAACGAAGATGGGAAGACCCAAAAACTCTCTGCGAACATGTGCGAAGGGTAAAGTAGAGCTTAGATAAACCCTTTCAAGCTCTAAGCAGAAGTAATTCACATTGCGGGTCCTCAATCCTAGCAACTAAATCCATAAGCTCGATGGTCTTAGTCACTCTCTTCGCCACAAGCTCACTGCCAAAAGTAGGGCAAGTACTGACAGGCCCACCCAAAACAGACACACCACGCAAAGGCCGAGCAATGGAAGGAGGGAAAACACCAGGAAGTCGACTCCGGTGATCCTCAGTAGGCCAAACAACTTCAGTCTTAGCGACATTAAGATGGAGACCAAACTGAGGACCATCTGCCATAATCAGATCCAAAACCTTCCCCACCTCCAATGTATCCCCAACAATGGTGCCATCATCCAAGTACCAAGCTTGCAAACTCAAATCAAAAGAGTCCCGTATCTTGCACACCAAGGGGTGCAAATGTGGGAAAGATCGGTATATTTCGTCAATAAATTACGGATTATAACGAAACTATAGTATATGAATTACGAGTCATAAATGAATTGCATAATATAAAATCATATGAATCTAGAATTAACCTTTGGTCCTAGCAAATATGGCCTATGAACAATATCGAAGTCGATATTCTCCTAATTGTTGCACCCAAGATGCTCCAAGATATGCCTTGCTTGTGCTAGAATTTTAGAGAAAAGTTACTGCTAATTTTTCTTTTTGTGATGATGAATGATAGGAGAATTAGAGAGAAAAATCAGAAATTTTCTTGTGTTCTCTTGCTCTATACGACCGTGTACCTCTAGGGTTAGAAGGAGAAGTCTTTTTCTTTCTTTTAACCCTCTTGTTATTAGGTTTTTGACCTAGTTACCATAAAAGAATAATCAAAGATATTTTCTTTTATTTAACTCTAAATAGCCGAAAATATGAGAAGAAAAAGACTATTTTTTTTCTTTCCTTTTTCGGTTATATTAGCATGTGATATAATATATACGTCAACTATAAATATCCGTATATTTATAATTTGCTAATTAAATATAACATTTTATGTTTAATTACGAATTAACAATTTAATTCGTTTAAGCTTATATTATATACATTGATTAAATATAACGGTTTATATTTAATTACGAATTACATTTAATTCGTCTCAGCTAATATTATTTAATCGTTATTAAATAATCGTATCATCATTACATCGACTAACCTTTTAGTCATATACATCGACTAACCTTTTAGTCATTTAATAAGGCATCAATGTGATTATATTATTCATATAATCACATCTCTCAGGCACATCCTTTAGGTGTGACTTTTAGGGACCAGTTGATCACCGCCATTAAAATGACAATAACGTCAAACTCCTAGCAAGCCAACCGTTATCGATAAACGTTAATCAACTGATAAGAATACAAAGTATACCCTGTGAACCTGTAAGAGATTTATTCATGTTATCACACTAACTGTGGAGGACACTAGCTCCAACAATCTTCCACTTGTCCTTACAAGTGTATGTGCGATAACCCGATTCTCATATCTATAAATTTCTCCCACTCAATGTAAAACAATTTGCAAAGTCCGTATTTACAAAGGTCGCATTTTACAAGCGATCAATATCAAGAGTGGTTTTCCCGACTAGAGAGTAACTTAACTGATAAACGAATCATTATTCGAGCATGGCCATGCATTTCAGTTACAACTCCTCGAGTGGCCCTGAGAAATAACAAAACCTGATAAAGGTTGGATATTTTCCTAAACTCGAATTTTGCAGATACAAGCACAGTATGAAATGACCCAGTGAAAATCTACTTAGCCTTCTGTTACGGTCAACCATGAGAAAGAAACCAAAGTCACCCAAAAACTGCCTTAATCTCAAGAGACAGTCGATAGTCAAAAGAATCGACTCTTAGGAACACTATGGACGTCCTATCCACGACCTGACACCGAATGTTCAGACACATTTAGGACTCCATAACATTGTCACGATGTCCTACGAGGTATCTTTATAACTCGTATCTGTGATCGATCAGTCAACCATTTGACTTATGGCTCGTTGAACCCACCATCAATCAACTTCACAGTATAATTGCCAGAGTTATTAGCTCATGTAGGCGATTACGGACCAAAACAATTATAATGCAATTCAGTTCACTTTGTGGTGTTCAATGTTGTCGTACAATCCACATGAAAAACAAAATTTGAAATAATACGATGATGTTATAAATAATGCATGAAAAAGATACATTTATCTAATCCATATAAAACAGCTACTACAACTCAGGAACACGTTTAATTCCCATGGAAATAACGTGCCCTTCATGCTTATCATATTTTAAGGGTTTAGTGAGAGGGTCCGCGATGTTGTCATCCGAAGCAATCTTGTCAATCACTATCTCCCTTTGCTCCACGTTATCTTGGATCATGTGAGCCTTCCGTAGTACATGTCTAGACTTGTTGCTGAACTTAGGCTCCTTAGCCTGGAAGATGGCACCTCTATTATCACAATAGATGGTGATAGGGTCATTCGAACTAGGAACTACGGTTAGTCCTTGTAAGAACTGACGCATCCATATAGCTTCCTTTGCAGCTTCTGAAGCGGCATAGTACTCGGACTCAGTTGTAGAATCTGCTATAACACTCTGTTTGGAACTTTTCCAACTGACCGCAGCGCCATTAAGAGTAAAGACGAATCCAGACTGAGATTTCGAGTCATCTCGATCTGTTTGGAAACTAGCATCTGCGTAACCGATTGCGCATAGCTCAGTGTCTTCTCCATAAGTCAATACCCAATCCTTAGTCCTTCGTAAGTACTTAAGGATGTTTTTGACAGCCATCCAATGTGTTTCACCTGGATTGCCTTGGTACCGACTCGTCATACTCAATGCATATGCCACGTCCGGACGTGTGCATATCATGGCATACATGATCGATCCTATAGCTGATGCATAAGGAACACGACTCATGCGCTCGACCTCTTCCGATGTCTTGGGTGCCTGAGCTTTACTCAAATGCATCCCAGTAATCATTGGAAGGTTCCTCTTCTTGGAGTTGGTCATGCTGAACCTCTCAAGAATCTTATCTATATAAGACTCCTGACTTAGTGATAACATCCGTCGTGATCTATCTCTATAGATACGGATCCCCAATGTGCGTTGTGCCTCACCCAGATCTTTCATCTGGAAATGGTTCGTTAACCATACTTTTACCGAAGATAAGAGAGGGATGTCATTTCCAATCAAGAGTATGTCATCAACATACAATATTAAGAAGACAATCTTACTCCCACTCGACTTGACATACAAGCATGGTTCCTCGACCGATCGAGTGAAACCATTCTCTTTTATCACCTGGTCGAAACGATGATTCCAACTCCGAGAAGCTTGCTTAAGTCCATAAATGGAACGCTTAAGCTTGCAAACTTTCTTAGGATTTTTAGGATCAATGAAACCTTCGGGTTGTACCATGTACAATTCCTCCTCCAAATAACCGTTTAAGAAGGCGGTTTTCACATCCATCTGCCAAATTTCATAGTCATGAAAAGCGGCAATCGCTAAGATTATCCGAATGGAACGCAGCATAACTACGGGTGCAAAAATTTCATCATAATGCAATCCTTGCACTTGAGTGAAACCTTTTTCTACTAGTCGTGCCTTATAGGTGTCTGGTTGTTCTTCTATGGAATGCTTTATCTTATAAAGCCATTTGGACTGAAGAGGCTGTACCTTATCAGACAAATCAACAAGATCCCATACGTCATTCTCATACATGGAGTCCATCTCGGATTGCATGGCTTCAAGGCATAGTTTAGAGTCGGAACAGGTCATGGCACCTTTATAAGTAGCGGTTTCGTTACTCTCTAGGAGCAAAATGTCATCTCTATCATTCTCCTCGACCATACCAATCTATCTATCTGGAGGAATGGAGACTCTACCCGACCTCCTAGGTTCCTGAGGAATATTAACCGTCGCAGAAGTTGAAGGAACATCTTCCTCTATCGGTTGCTCGGTTGTTGGTTCTTGAATCTCCGACAGATTGAAGGTTCTATTACTTGACTTGTTCTCGAGAAACTCTTTCTCTAAGAACTTCGCACTAGCCGCAACAAAAACACGTTGTTCGGTAGGCGAATAGAAGTAATGACCAAACATTCCTTTTGGATAACCAATAAAGTATGCCTTGACCGATCGCGGGCCGAGCTTATCCTCGTGTCTCCACTTGACATAAGCCTCGCAACCCCAAATCCGAATAAAGGACAAGTTAGGGACCGTTCTCTTCCATAACTCATATGGAGTCTTGTCTACAACTTTAGACGGACTTCGGTCAAGTATAAGAGCAGCTGACAAAAGAGCATAACCCCATAATGAATCAGGTACTGCCGTGTGACTCATCATGGATCAAACCATATCAAGTAATGTTCGATTTCTCCGTTCGGACACACCATTTAATTGAGGTGTTCCAGGTGGAGTTAACTGCAATACTACACCACAGTTTTTAAGGTGTTGATCAAACTCATTTGAAAGATATTCGCCACCACGATCTGAACGAAGTGCTTTAATCTTTCTTCCCAGTTGGTTTTCAACCTTATTCTGGGAGTCCTTGAACTTTTAAAAGGACTCACTTTTATGCTTCATTAAGTAGACATATCCGTATCTACTCAAATCATCTGTGAAAGTGATAAAATATCTATAGCCGTCTCTTGCGTTTATCGACATAGGTCCACATACATCAGTATGTATGAGTCCTAATAGATCACTAGCGCGCATTCCAACACCTTTGAAGGAAATTCGACTCATTTTACCGATAAGACATGATTCACACGTGCCAAATGATTCGTAATCAAATGGGGAGATAGTCCCATTGTAAATGAGCCTCTTTACACGTTTCTCATTTATGTGCCCCATACGGCAGTGCCATAGATAAGTTTGATCTTTGTCACCAACCTTTAATAAAAGATGACATATCAACAGGAGTGACGTGGCCTGCTTTTATGTCCTCACGGTACACGGGACAGTTTCTCCTCCAATGCCCAGTCTTGTGGCAATGGTGGCACTCCATGTTACTGTCCTTGCTCTTTGCCTTGCCTTGTGAGTCACTGGTCTCACCAGGCCCACTCTTGCCGTTTCCTGACTTTTTAAACTTTGGCTTTCATACAGCTAGGTCGCCATGAGCCTTGCTCTTACCTTTGCCCTTGTTGGAAATCATGAGAACATCTCGCTTCATGCTCCCACTCAATTTCATATCATTCTCTATCTGTACGAGAAGTGAGTGTAGCTGATGAAGACTTTTCTTCATATCATCATATAGTAATTTGCCCTGAAAAGGGCAAAACCATCATGAAGTAAATGAAGCACACGGCCAATGATTATGCTCTCACTGATTTTGCAATCAAGTGCCTCTAGTTTCTCGACATTCTCAATCATATCAAGAATGTGTGGGTTAACCGGTTGGCCCTTCTGGAGTTTTGCCTCAAAGAAGCGACAGGTATGCTCATAAGTAATGATCCTCGGTGCTTTTGAGAATTCGTTAGTGAGCGTGGTGAAAATCTTGTTTGCACCTTGGGCAATGAAGCGTCTTTGCAAATTGCTTTCCATTGCAAAGATGAGTACGTTCTTTATCGCACCCGCTTCCATAACGAAGTCATTATATTCAAATGTCTCGTTAGCTCTCGCATTGGGGCCTGGGTTTGGCGGTATTGGCTCAGTCAAGTACTTGAGCTTACCGTCAGCAATTGCTGCATTCCGTAATGCCGCCTCCCAGTCGCAAAGTTGGACCCGTCATTCTTCAGTCGCGTGGACTGATTCATGTGGTCCATGAAAGTTTTAAGCCACGATTCGCGCGCGAGCGTGACACTTGGCATAGGGATATCAGTATTTCCAGCCATTTGTTATATGCAGTATTATCAATATAAACGAGTTCTACACTGAAAATAAGGAAAAATAAGCATTCTCATCGTTTTGAATTTAAGTCTAGTGCAAAATATGATTTAATGCAAAGACTCGAGCATTTATACAATTGACCTCCCTCAAGAATTATATAAATGATCTCAAGACTCAATTATCTGTAAATTGATAAGCCAACCTCTTGGCTAATTCTACCTTTAGAATTCTTGGTCGATAAATTTCTGTAAATTCTATCTTTAGTCCATCATAATCACGAGAAACTCTTCGGACTATAATGTTGAGATAAAATAGGTCAACACACACTACTTACCCAACGTAGAAGGGGTCATATGGAGAGTAAGGTCCTATATGCCTACCGACGAAGAAGGGATTCATAGTAGTTTGGCCTATAAAGACTAGTTTCAATTTTAGGTTTAGAGGAAGATCCCATCAATTTTATTTTAATTCAATTTTAAGTGAACTAATATCTAGCATGCGAGAATGAATAAACTAAAATGATGGCTTAAACTCGAGTGACATCTTTATGTCCATGATAACAAACATTCAAACTATATGAGTCAATTTTCATGCATTTTAGTAATAGGTGGTTTGGTTTAGGCGAAATATGATGCACTAACTATCATGTGATGAAAAAGCAACAAGAACGGAAAAATACATAAAAATATTACAAAGTCCTAGTGTGGCCTATCTACCAAAATGAACAAAATATTACAAAATACATAAAAATATTACAAACTATATCATGTTTTGATGTTCCATCTTGGTCCATGTAGCGGGAGTGAGCAATCCGATCTCCATCTTTAGTCTTCTCAAAATACATTTAATAAATTACAAAATATAAACCTATTTACATTCTAATTTAAAAACGTAATTTAATGAAAAATAAATGGAGACTCGAGATCTCAAAATTACATCAAAGATCATGTTTCCATCATTACGAAAACATGATCAACTAAGGCCACACTAGGTAATACAATTACAACCGATTGCAAAAATACGTAAATTAAACCATTCAACCATTCATTCAATAAAATAATATGCGTCAACTATAAATTAATCATTCAAGACATAATTCTTTAATTATGAAGAGTAATTTATCCAAACCACCTTTTAAAATGATCAAAATTATGTGATAATTCCTTAATTAATCACAATAATTTCAACCAAACATAATCCAATTTTAATTCATATTCTTTAACATGAATTAATACAACATTATTTTAAACCTCTTTAAAATAATTGGGTATCCAATTATTGTGAACTTCTTCACAACAATAAACAAAACATTATCATTATAATGAATTAAAAAAACTTTCGATAAAAAAAAAATAATAAAAACCGAAACTTTTTCTTTTAAAAAAGATTTGATGTTACTAATATATTCAAGATCGGTACAAAATATCAACATCTAATCAATATTAAACATCGATACAAACTAGATGATTCAATTTAACAATTTAAAAAGAATATCTAAATCAATGAATACCGAAAATATATAGCGATGAACATACAAATCGATTTCCATTTGCATTTTAATTTAATCCTTATTAAATCAAAACAACTACTAATTCATCATGTTATCGTCTTAACTATTTAAAACAACAATTATAATGAATCAAAATGGAAAAAAAAGGCAATTTTTTTTTTTTTCGTAGCCCTTTGCTCTGATACCACTTGTGAGAAATATCGGTATATTTCGTCAATAAATTACGGATTATAACGAAACTATAGTATATGAATTACGAGTCATAAATGAATTGCATAATATAAAATCATATGAATCTAGAATTAACCTTTGGTCCTAGCAAATATGGCCTATGAACAATATCGAAGTCGATATTCTCCTAATTGTTGCACCCAAGATGCTCCAAGATATGCCTTGCTTGTGCTAGAATTTTAGAGAAAAGTTACTGCTAATTTTTCTTTTTGTGATGATGAATGATAGGGAGAATTAGAGAGAAAAATCAGAAATTTTCTTGTGTTCTCTTGCTCTATACGACCGTGTACCTCTAGGGTTAGAAGGAGAAGTCGTTTTCTTTCTTTTAACCCTCTTGTTATTAGGTTTTTGACCTAGTTACCATAAAAGAATAATCAAATATATTTTCTTTTATTTAACTCTAAATAGCCGAAAATATGAGAAGAAAAAGACTATTTTTTTTCTTTCCTTTTTCGGTTATATTAGCATGTGATATAATATATACGTCAACTATAAATATCCGTATATTTATAATTTGCTAATTAAATATAACATTTTATGTTTAATTACGAATTAACAATTTAATTCGTTTAAGCTTATATTATATACATTGATTAAATATAACGGTTTATTTTTAATTACGAATTACATTTAATTCGTCTCAGCTAATATTATTTAATCGTTATTAAATAATCGTATCATCATTACATCGACTAACCTTTTAGTCATATACATCGACTAACCTTTTAGTCATTTAATAAGGCATCAATGTGATTATATTATTCATATAATCACATCTCTCAGGCACATCCTTTAGGTGTGACTTTTAAGGACCAGTTGATCACCGCCATTAAAATGACAATAACGTCAAACTCCTAACAAGCCAACCGTTATCGATAAACGTTAATCAACTGATAAGAATACAAAGTATACCCTGTGAACCTATAAGAGATTTATTCATGTTATCACACTAACTGTGGAGGACACTAGCTCCAACAGCAAAACCAAAGCGAAAAGCAAAGGTCCCAAATGATCACCCTGCTGGACTCCCTGACAAGACCACAAACAATGCTCCCCATAATAAAGACGGGCATGACTAGAGTAACAGAACTCCACCCAACGGGAAAGAATCGGGCAACGACGGCGAACTTCCAGAAGCATGGTTGCACGATCAACAAGGTTGAAAGCATTTTGGAAATCAATCAGCAACATAGAAAGCCCCACATCCCCACCACGAGCCTCAATGAACCGATTTAAGGCATGCAAGACAGCCTCTCCTCCACCGGACACCCCAACCCCAAACTGAAGACCAGCAAAATAAGAACACAAAGAAGGACCAACCAAAGAAGCACCTACCTTAGAAACAAGACGTCTCCAGACGGTGCCAATAGCAATAGGACGAACACCACCACCAGGTTTAACAAGCGGCGTGAGCGGAGCGCTGACAATGTACTCACCAAGAGCTAGTGGGCATCGACCCTCTAGAAAAAGATTGACCACCCTAGTAATAGAAGCGATCAGATCATCAGAGATAGCCACAGCAGCGCCACTCAAGCAGTCCATAAGGTGTTGGGCATGAAACTTATCCCTCCCACAAGAAGTGCCTCGCGGGAAACTACGAATCATATCCAAAACCACAGCCGAAGAGGCAACAAGAGAATGATGATCCACATGCAAAGGAGGCAAGGAAGGAGATGAGGCGGCCGGGTGCTTCTCTCGCAAAGCCCCAAGAGTGGCACCAGAGTAGGGGGCGACACCAGAGGAAGAAAGCACCCTAACAGCAGCGGAATAATGGCCATCGCAGATCTTCCGCCTACATTGGCGGAGGTTAAGCTCACTCAAATCTAAATCCTCCTCAACCTGAAACGAAGGAGGAACCTCAGCCAAACACTCCTGCAAATGCAGCAAGCCCCCGCCAATCACCCCCCAAGCATGAATAGCCCTGGTAATACTCTCCTCCTAACGCTGTCGCCTAACAGCAGTCCTACACTCAAGATTACTCCTAGGAGCGAAGGTCTTAAGCAGACAAATAGGCAAAACAAGCATACGAACCCAGCAGGAGAGGTCACCAGGAGAGTCAACCACATCATCCAAGACCCCCTTCAAAACCCGAGCAAACCCAAGACGACACTTAGGAGGGATAGATTTCACGGTGAGAAGGCCCAAAGAAAATAAACGATCAAGGGAAGATAAAGACCACTGAACAAGCTCAACCCTATCATCAGATGAAAGACCCGAGGGAGACGGAGATGGAGCCGGAGGGCGTGGGATACCATGGATAATGAAGCTAACGATGCCATCCCCACAATCCGGAGGCGCAACAATATCACCCTGACTATGCCGACACCTAGAGCGAAAAGTATGGGTTTTAAAGAACTCCCCACACAACCAAAGGCCCATCCGCTTCAAAGTAACCTCGCCATTAGAGAAAACAGTCAGACTATCAGAAAGAGTTTGACGTGTAAGCCCTAAAGCATCATCATGACAATGACGATTCTGAAAATGCTTCTGCCAGGCGGCCTTAGTAAGGCCCTTACCATGACCATCCGGACACCCATGAATACTCGAAAAAGGACAATGAAAACGTACTAAAACCGGCATGAACAGGGCGGAGGTCAAAATCCACGTGCAAGGACACACTCTCCACACACAAACAAAAGCCAAACACCACCAAGCCACTTACCAGCCACCACAGGTCAGCCCACCACCTAACCGACCCAGGCCGCCGACACCCAAAAGTGTCAGAGCACAGGCAGCCACCAGGTGCTCCACCAGACGAGAAGTAACCCTAACAGGTGACGACGCGACGCAAACAAAAAAAAATATTATTATTATTATTATTATTATTATTATTATTTTTATTATAAGATGCGCGCATCTTTCATTAAAATAAAATGAAATGTTTACAAGAAATTGGTGGGAAGCCGAGAGACAATCTGGGCCCCCACCCCCTTAGCTATAGAAAAACTAAGTATAGTAAAGATATAAGCAGCCACCAGAGCCCCAGCATCCTGAGATACCGATAATTTCTGGATCCGCTTAAGCAAGTCAACAGCATCTGAACCTAACTCCCCAAGCGAAGAGAAAGAGAAGGGTAGGAAACCGTAACCAGCAGCCCCGCAAAAATCTCTATACTTAGCATACTTGCGCTGCGCAGCATAAGTAACCACCCGTCCTGACACAAAATAAGCCATCCCAGTCTGTGTCAAAGGAGAGGACCCAGTCAAATCAACACACACGTCACGTCCCCTGTCCCAAGAATAGAGCAGCAAATCCGCAGGACGAAGAGAGCCGCCCTGTCCGTCAACTAAACCGATATCCACCTCCCTACCCGTAAAAATACCAGACCTATAACAGATGTCGAATAAGGTGTCACGGACGAGGTTATGCCGATGCTTAACACCCACAGTACCAGTACAAGAAACATCGTGGTCCCCAGAAATATCATCAGCAAAAGCCCGAAAGCAAGCAGGGCAAGGCCTAGATACCACGAATAAAGGAACACCCAGACGATATCCCAGCACACTACGGTTAGTCCTCCCGTTCATAGTCTGACCTAACCCGGAGATAGGAACCGCACGCAACCAATCAGAGGAGTGGGCACTAAGCTGGGACTTCCACAATGCAAGCTGACGCGGTGTCAAAGAGTAAACAGATTTTGCAGTAGCAGCAATCCTCGCAAAATATATATCTGCCAATTTTTTCATAAGTTTAGGGGCAGCGATTTCACTAGGATCACGTAATAAAGTAGAACCTGTAGTCTCCGAAAACACCTGCAAGGCATCATCAAAAGTAGGACCAGCATCCACAATACCAGAAGGTCGTAGTAACTTAGCTTGCAAATCGGCAGACTGCAAACGGGACACCAAAAAAGCACAGTACAAAACATCCCCGGCAGCATAAACACCGAGCCCACCAAGATGAAAAGGGAAAGTGGCAAGGCGCCACTGCCAATCCCCAAAACCTGGCCCAGACGCGGTGACAATGCGTTCTAAGCTGGAACGAAGTGCTGCATCAAAACGAAGATGGACAGACCCAAAGACTCTCGGCGAACATGTACGGAGGGTAAAGTAGAGCTTAGAAATACCAGTACAAGCTCGAAGCAGAAGCAACTCACATTGCGGGTTCTCAATCCTAGCAACCAAATCCATAAGCTCGATGATCTTAGTCACTCTCTTCGCTACAAGCTCACTGCCAAAATTAGGGCAAGTACTGACAGGCCCACCTAAAACAGAGACACCACGCAAAGGCCGGGCAATAGAAGGAGGGAAAACACCAGGAAGTCGACTCCGGGGATCCTCAGTAGGCCAAAAAACCTCAGTCTTAGCGACATTAAGATGGAGACCAAACTGAGGACCATCTGCCATAATCAAATCCAACACCTTCCCCACCTCCAAAGTATCCCCAACAATGGTGCCATCATACAATTACCAAGCCTGTAAACTCAAATCAAAAGAGTTCCGTATCTTGCACACCAAGGGATGCAAAACCAAAGCAAAAAGCAAGGGGCCCAAAGGATCACCCTGCTGGACTCCATGACAAGACCACAAACAATGTTCCCCATAAAAAAGACGGGCCGGACGAGAGTAACAGAACTCCACCCAACGGGAAAGAATCGGGCAACGACGGCGAACTTTCAGAAGCATGGTAACACGATCAACAAGGTTGAAAGCATTTTGGAAATCAACCAGCAACATAGAAAGCCCTACATCCCCCCACGAACCTCAATGAACCGATTCAAGGCATGCAAGACAGCCTCTCCTCCACCAAACACCTCAACCCCATACTAAAGACCAGCAAAATAAGAACACAAAGAAGGATCAACAAAACAAGCACCTACCTTAGAAACAAGACGTCTCCAGACGGTGCCAACAGCAATAGGACGAACACCACCACCAGGTTTAACAAGCGGCGTGAGCGGAGCGCTGACAATGTACTCACCAAGAGCTAGTGGACATTTGCCCTCAAGAAAAAGATTGACCACCCTAGTAATAGAAGAGATCAGATCATCTGAGATATCCACATCAGCGCCACTCAAGCAGTCCATAAGGTGTTGGGCACGAAACTCATCCCTCCCACAAGAAGTGCCACGCGAGAAACTACGAATCATATCTAAAACCACAGCCGAAGAGGCAACAAGAGAATGATGATCCACAGGCAAATGAGGCAAGGAAGGAGATTGGGCGACCGGGTGCTTCTCTCGCAAAGCCCCAAGAGTGGCATTAGAGTATGGGGCGACGCTAGAGGACGAAAGCACCCTAACAGCAGCAGTATAGTGGCCATCACAAATCTTCCGCCGACATTGGCGGATGTTAAGCTCACTCAAATCCAGATCCTCCTCCACATGAAACGAGGGAGGAACCTCATTCAAACACTCCCGCAAAAGCTGCAAACCAGTTTTCAACACTTATTATTATTATTTTTTTTTTTTTATTATAAGATGCGCGCAGCTTTCATTAAAATAAAATGTAAAGTTTACAAGAAGTTGGTGGGGAGCCGAGAGACAATCTGGGCCCCCACCTCCTTAGCTATAGAGAAACTAAGCCTAGTAAAGATATAATCGGCCACCCGAGCCCCAGCATCCTGAGATACCGAGAATTTATGGATCCGCTTAAGCAAGTCAACAGCATCCGAGCTCAGCTCCCCAAGCGAAGAGAAAGAGAAGGGTAGGAAACCATAGCCAGCAGTCGCGCATAAATCACTATACTTAGCACATTTGCGCTGAGCAGCATCAACAACAACCCGTCCCGGCACAAAATCAGACATCCCAGTCTGAGTCAAGGGGGAAGACCCTGTCAAATCAACACACACATGACGCCCTCTGTCCCACGAAGAAAGTAGCAAATCCGCAGGTCGAAAAGATCCGCCATGCCCGTCAACCAAACCGATATCAACCTCCTTGCCCGAAGAAATACCAGACCTATAGCATATGTCGAATAAGGTGTCACGAACGAGGTTATGCCGATGCTTAACCCCCACAGTACCAGTACAAGAAACAACGTGGTCCCCATACACATCATCAGCAAAAACCCGAGAGCAAGCAGGACAAGGCCTAGATACTGTGAATAACGGGACACCAAGGCGATACATCAGCACACTACGGTAAGTCCTCCGGTTCATAGTCTGACCCAACCCAGAGATAGGAACCGCGCGCAACCAATCAGGGGCGTGGACACCCTGCTGAGACTTCCATACACAAGCTGACGCGGTGTCAAAGAGAATACAGATTCCGCAGTAGCAGCAATCCTCGCAAATATATATCTGCCAGTTTCTTCATAAGTTTAGGGGCAGCGATTTCACTAGGATCACGTAAAAAGGAAGAACCTGTAGTCTCAGAGAACACCCGCAAGGCATCGTCGAAAGTAGGACCAGAATCCACAATACCTGAAGACCGAAGTAGCTTAGCCTGCAAATCAGCAGACTGCAAACGGGACGCTAGAAAAGCATAATAAAAAACATCCCCGGCAGCATAAACACCGAGCCCACCCAGATGAAAAGGGAAAGTGGCAAGGCGCCACTGCCAATCCCCAAAACCAGGTCCGGACGCGGTGACAATGCGTTCCAAGCTAGAACGAAGTGCTGCATCAAAGCGAAGATATTATTATTATTATTATTATTAATTATTATTATTATTATTATTCTTATTATTATTATTATTATTATTATTATTATTATTATTATTATTATTATTATTATTATTATTATTATTATTATTATTATTATTATTATTATTCTTACTATTATCATAGTTATTATTATATTAATATATTTTTTAAAATTTATTATATTACTATTATTTACTATTATAATTTATAATTTTTATTATTATATTTATATTTAATATATTTAATATATTAGTATATTATTACGATTAATTAATGAAAATATTAGTATTACTAACATTTATTATTATTATTTGTAACACCCGGAAATGTACCCTATTTTTATAGTGAAAATACTTTACGGAAACTTTTCAGTGAAATTTAGTTTTAACCGTAAATTTAATTTTCCGAGTCGAATTTAGAATTTCCGAGTTCGTATTTGGAATTTCCACGAGATTCCATGAGAATCCCGTATTAAGGCGAGTTTGACTTTTCTTGACTTTTAAGTCGTCTTTGACTTTTCTTGACTTTTAAGTCGTCTTTGACTTTTCTTGACTTTTGAGCCGCCTTTGACTTTCATTGACTTTTCCGACTCACCCTTTACATATACTCCCTCAAACCCTAAACCTAATTCATTTCCTCACAATTCATTTCCTTCTTCTTCCTCACCATAAACACCAAAAACCTTGCCTCCATTTTCATCCAACATTAGATTCGTCATAGTTCGTTCATTTCTCGCTCAAATTCGCGTAAGTTCGTCTCATTCTTCTCCTCTTACCTTCCTCTATCCGTATTCATATTAAAATTATCGTCTTTCTCGCCTTTTAAATTATCCGTCTTTCTCAAGGTGAATTATATTCATCTTTTATTATCTAATTGTATGTAGGTGGAGACTAGGAAGGTTTAGAAACCGTTTAAAGACGGGAAAAGGTAACGGTGAAGGGTTACTCGATATCATTTACGTGTTTTAATGTGTTTTCCATGTTAGAAACCGTACTTAGATTATGGTTAGTATGCTTAGGACTTGTGTTGTTGTTGTTGGTTGTTGTTAGTTGTTAATTGATATGAGAATTGATGGTTTGTGTTGATAAATGAGGATTTGGTTGTTGATAACATGTTGATTTTTGATCGTCCTTGACTCCCGTGAAGGACGCAGGCTGCGTTGGGGGACGCAGGCTGCGTCGTAGGAAGCAGGTTGCGTCGTGGTGACGCAGGCCGCATCATACACTGCTGACAGAATGTTTCCTGCACTGACCCCTTTTCGTAAAATGATCATATCTCCTTCGTTACTTGCTTGTTTTGGGCGTGTGACATCTCGTTGGAACCCTAAGAGGTTAAGCTATCACCTCCAATTAGTATTTATGCATTCCCATGTCTAGAACTCTAGTTATGACCGTTTGAAGTGGACCCTTGTTTTCGTTGGTTTCCAAACAACGTTGTTTTGGAGAGGTGATCTATGTTTTTATTCATTATGCTTCATAAACTTGTTCTAATGCTTATGTATCATGTATTGACTCATGTTTATCATATTTGAACTTATATGATTCCCTATTCTCATGTTTTGTGACGGTTTTTGGTATGTTCCCACTTTGAGTCAGTTTTTACAAATGTGACGGTTTGGGCACTATTTTGTCTTGTGCTTTGTACTCTCATTCCCTTGGCTACCTTCCCGTTCGTAAGGCTGGAATGTCGGAACGGAGAGGTATCCTACTGCTTAAATGCCTGTGTTAGTGGGCATATGACGACGTTGTTGGGAGTTGAACGCTATGCGTTGATCGACCCGGCCGTCAAATGTTGTATACTTGCGAGGTGGTGTTATTTGCATGTAGCGTACCGCTTGTTATGAGGCTTGAGCTCTTTTCCGCCTCTTTCGTGAATTGATCTACCGCATTTGGGGTACTCGGCGTCTATGATTGACCGAGTCTTGGATGCGAAATGTTTATCGCATGTCGAATCGGAACACGTTTATTCCGAGAATCTGGCCAGGTTTAGACTAGGACCGT